>SJYT01017269.1:204669-222286 GCA_006410635.1 Cephalophus harveyi | reverse complement strand
TCCTGGGATTTCTTTGGAAGGAATGATGCTAAAGCTGAAACTCCAGTACTTTGGCCACCTCATGCGAAGAGTTGACTCATTGGAAAAGACTCTGATGCTGGGAGGGATTGGGGGCAGGAGGAGAAGGGGACGACCGAGATGAGATGGCTGGATGGCATCACGGACTCAATGGACATGAGTCTGAGTGAACTCAGAGAGATGGTGATAAACAGGGAGGCCTGGCGCGCTGCGATTCATGGGGTCGCAAAGAGTCGGACACGACTGAGCAACTGAACTGAACCGACTGAACTGAACTGAATTTCAAATCTGTTCCCATATAGATTTGACTCTCAGCACACTAAAAATGTTCCTTTTCCCCCTTTTCAAAAACTTTCTTTTTTAGTGAAAAAAAAAAAAAAAGATTAATTTTTAAAGGCTACAAACAAAGCCATGTTAATATTAATACAAGATAATGCTTTCATTAGAGAGAGTTTCCACTCAATCACAATACAAGTTAAATAAGTTCATGTAATTACTTTTATTTTTAGAGGGTCAAAATGAGTAGTGTTATACAAGTCATCTTGGGAAGCAAGTTTTGCTTTCAACAATGCCACCAAGGCTCAAAACCTTTTTAAAACTTCATTTCTAAGATTCTTAAAGACAAGCCTCATACACACAAAAAAATCCTAGTCTCCACCTTGAGAATTACATCTCATTTATGATCAACATAATGTTGATTACTCACTTCATTCACCAGACTTATCTCCAAAAATTAAGTATAATTCCCCCAAACAAAGACTTAACAGGATTAAGAACATGAAATATGTTCTATAGATAAGTTCAAAAGAAGTATACCAAATATTTCAGTTTGGAAATCTCATTAAAATAAATATGTAACTATTCATTTTGGAAACTGTTTTTAAAAAGCAGTCATATTCCCTTACACATACCCTTCAGACGGACTTCCTGATGGTCCAGTGGCTAAGACTCCATGCTCCCAATGCAGGGAGCCCAGGTTCAATCTCTGATCAGGGAACTAGACCCCACATGCCACAGCCAAACCCAGTGCAGCCAAACAAATAAATAAAAATTAATATTTTTTTTAAAACTACATAGTAACAAAACTAGAAATCTGAATTAGTACTGAATCTATGTAAAGCAGAAAAATAGTACTGTGGATAATGACTAAAGGTTTTCAATTTGAACCATTAAACTATCATGCTTCCATATTTGCTCCCTTGAGTGCCTCTGAGGGAACAGCATTTAATAAGGTTATTAACATCCATTTCTCTTGAAAATTTAATTTGGTTCACACCAGTTAACTGCATGCGTGTTAAGTTGCCTCAGTGATGTCTGACTCTTTGTGACCCCATGGACTGTAGCCCACCAGGCTCCTCTGTCCATGGAATTCTCCAGCCAAGAATACTGGATGGGTTGCCATTCCGTTCTCCAGGGGATCTTCCCTACCCAGGGATCAAACTCAGGTCTCCTGTACTGCAGGCAGATTCTTTACCATCTTAGCCACCAGGGACCCACCCTACCATTATGATCTAAGTGTTTTTATCCATTTGTTTTGTTTAGTCACTAAGTCTGTGTTCAACTCTTTTGCAACCCCATGGACTGCAGCCCACCAGGATCCTCTATCCATGGGATTTTCCAGGCAAGAATTCTGGAGTAGGTTGCTATCTCCTTCTCCAGGGATATTTTCAACCCACAGGTCTGGATCAAACCCGTGTCTCCTGCATTGGCAGGAGGATTCTTTACCATTAAGCCACCAGGAAAGACTTTTGTATGTTAAATTATTTAATCCTCACAACCACTCTCACCATCTTAAAAACGGGGAAACGAAGGCTTTCTGAGGCTACAGAACTGGAATCATAGAGTTTTACATAATCTTATTATAAGGTAAGGTGCTATTCAACCAAAACAGTCAAAGTATGAAAATAAGACACAAATGAATAATCTGTCAAAGAATCAGAAAACAATAAACATAATAAAGCTTTATTTGAATAAAATCTAATGATTCAGAAATGTACTTCGAGATCTCAAGATGCTTAGAAGCCAACGTTACAAACAATTCTACAGTGAATGTGTAAAGTGTAGGAGATTAGGTTGAATATATACTAACTTTGTAATATATTCTGAAAAAAAATTTTTTTAATGAATTCACCATAGCTTATCATTTGCTTCTTCACACTTCAAAAGAAACTTCTGTTTACTGAAGTTTACTACTGTTTTGAAGTATGGATAAATGTAAATGCATTTCACCTATACTTATTATCTTGACCTAACTGGAAGAAAAACTAAAAACCAAAAGACTGATTTCATAAAATATTCCTAAATTGCTAAAGAATAATGTTAACAGTGAGAAGATTATGAAAGTTAAAAAAATCACTGCAATGCCTCAGAAACTTCATAAACATCTCTGTCCAATAACTCCATAAAAACAATTATTAAGCTACCCTATAATCTTCTGATATAGTTCCATCAGAAAAGTCAAATGATCACTGCTTTAAAACACATAGTATCAGGAGTTCCCAAGCAGTCCAGTAGGTTTAGGACTGTGCTTTCACTGCTGAGGGCCCGAGCTCAATCCCTAGTCAATCCCCAAAGCCGCACAGCCAGCCAAAAAAGAAGAAAAGAACCTTAGAATACATAGTAGGTATCTCTTAAAACAGATTTATATTTTTCACACAATTGTGTTACACTTATATTAAGTTAAACTCTCCCAGTTACTACTAATTCAAATTTGCACTTAAATTGGCTTAAAGTAAACACATAGCAAATTCATACATACATTCTTCTACCTTTTTTCTTTTCTTTTTTTTGGCCACACTGGGAAGCACGTGGGATCCCCTTGAATTGGAAGCATCTTAACCACTGGATCAACAAGGAAGCCCCACATTTTTCTACCTTTAATAAAAAAGAATAACTACTGAGAGAGCTTATTGGCAAGTCAGAGAAGGTGGCTTTAAACAGATTTAAGTGACTTAAATTTTTCTTTGTTGATATCAAAATAAAATGTTATTCAACAAAGTAATTCAAATGAGGTGTATACCCAGTATCTCATTTCAGTTAAGAGCTTAATCTGAGCATTAGACAAACACTTGATTAAGGGTCATTCCAGGAAGAAACTGTACACTTCTTTGCCAGTGAGATTCCAAAGAAGTAGCTGCACCATGAACGGACTCCTGTACCTTCTCACCTGAAGCAACTGGTGCATCTCAGCCTTTCGTTTAGAGAAAACACTAAGCAGAATTCTCATTAAAATGTTAAAAAGCCTAAGAAATTAAACTGTTACCTATACATAAGCATCATTATGATCAATCACCTAAAACTCTACTGAGGGTCTGAGTGAGTGAGTGAGTGAAGTCGCTCAGTCATGTCCGACTCCTTGCGACCCCATGGACTGTAGCCTACCACGCTCCTCCATCCATGGGATTTTCCAGACAAGAGTACTGGAGTGGATAGCCATTTCCTTCTCCAGAGGACCTTCCCGACCCAGGGATTGAACCCAGGTCTTCTGCATTGTATGCAGACGCTTTACCGTCTGAGCCACAAGGGCAAAACTCAGTGAAAGGAATTGAGGTGAGTACCAGTTAAGAAAAACCCAGCTTCTGATCAAGAACCTTCTTATCAAATTATTAAGATACAAACTAACCAAATTAACCAAGAACACAAAGGGTATGAGCATTACAAGCCACAAGATTTTTGAGAAAGTAAGAAGCTTCTGACCTGACTAAGGAGATACAAGCTAGTGTGACTTAACCAAGAACTTGAGGAGTATCAGCAATAAATGTCAAAATTTTAGAGAAGAAACACTACTGCAAAGTCAGGACAGACTTCAAAGATGAGGAACTGAGCTAAGCCCTGAAGGATGGAAAAAATGAAATAATTAAACAGCAAAAGAGAGAAAAGGACAAAAGATAGTGGAAATAAATGTGCTAAACTGTGAATATGGTCATTAAATATTTATTAAATACCTACTACATGTCAGTCACTGTGTTACGTACTAGGTGATCAAAGCAGATGAGCTTCCTGCCCCTGTGAAGTCTACTGGGGAAGATAATAATCAGGCAAGCAGATATATCATAATAATTGTAACAGGTGTTATAAAGGGAGGCAACAGATGCCAGTAACAGGGAATAACGGGAAAGGACTAGCAAGATAAGACAATAAGGGAAAAGTAGCTCTGAATCATAAGCTGAGGCTGGAAGGAGGCAGCGAGGCAAAGTGCAGGGGAGAGAGTGTTCAAGAAAGAGCCACATGTACAAAGGCCCTGAGACAGGAAAAGAACTTGTGCTTAAAAATAAATAAGCAGTTATTGTGAGAGAAGCATAACGGATCATGAAACTAACATAAGATGAAGTGGTACCCAGGGGCCAGGTTATACAAAGCATTACAGGCCAAGATAGAGTTCAAATTTGGATTTTATTTAAGTCTCAAAGAAAGTTAAAACCATTAAAAGTTTCTGCAGGACTTCTCTTGTGTGCCAGTGGTTAAGAATCCACTGGCCACTGCAGGGGACATGGGTTCGATCCCTAGTCCAGGAAGATTTCACATGTTGAGGGGCTTACGTAACCCAGTACGTAACATCTAGTACGTATACCTAGTACGTAAGCCTGTTGCCCACAACTACTGAGCCCACATGCCACAACTACTGAAGCCCATGTGCTCTAAGGCCTGTGGTCTGCAACAAGAGAAACCACTGCAATGAGAAGCCCACACACCACAACTAGAGAGTAACCCCCACTCACCACAACTAGAGAGTAACCCCCGCTCACCCCAACTACAGAAAGCCCTTGAGCAACAATGAAGACCCACAACAGCCAAAGAAATACAAGTTTCCACATACTCACATACTGCTGAATAACAGGAGGCCGACTCAAAAGGGCATATATGCTGTATGATTCCATTTTCACAAAAGTACAAAAACCAATCTAATGAAGTCAGGATGGTGATTACCCTTGGTGGGTGGAAGGGCCGCAAGAACCTGAAGGAAACTCAACAGGGGCTTCTTCTAGGTCCCGGTAACACTGTTTCTTGATCTGGGTGCTGGTTACATGAGTATATTCAGTTTGTGAAAAAAATCATCAAGTTGTACTCATAAATGTACTTTCCTACATATAAATACTACATACTTCAATAAAAACTTGTAATAATGTTTCAATTTTTTTTGCAAGTTTTTAGTAACATGTTTTAAAAATATTACTCTGTCCAGATAAAATGGCAACAGAGGAACACATGCAAATATGGAAGGACTTGACTGACAAATTAACCTGGTGGAAGTTTTCAGAAACATATAATATAGGGGAAAGGGTAAGTCAAGCAACCAGTGAATACAAAGTACCGTGTTCATAAAGAATAAGTTAGGTCTAGAAAGGGAGTTATGCAATAAAAGATAAGCTATAAATTCCTTAGAATGTAAGGAGGTACCTCTAGAAATTAAAACAGGAATAGATGAAAACAGCAATGCCTAAAAAGTTTAGCAATGCCTGTTATCTTTTAACTTATATTTTTATATGGTATTTTCAAGCTCTTCTCCTGCTGTCCCAACTCCAAAACAACAGTGTGATGAAAGAGAAAGATTTTAAACTTGAGCATCAATCATATCTGAGCTGAAATCAAGTCTGCCCCTCACCAGCTCTGGCAGTAACTGCTCTGAGCTCAGCTCCCTCATGGACAAAGAGGATAATGACTACCTCATAGTTATTATTTTCTATCACCACCTAAAATGTTGAGTTGGTAGACTGGTATTTTAATTTATCATTTCCTAATGGTATATGGCTGAGTGACTAAGCAGCAGCAGTAATGGTATATGGAGGGTCAAATCGGTTTCCACTATCAAGATTCAAAGGTGGGAGAAGAGAATTATTTAAGAGTCAACATACAGAAACAGCATGGATAAGGAAAAACAAGAAAGGAACTTCCCTGGCAGTGCAGTGGTTAAGACTCTGCTCTTCCACTGCAGGGGGCACAGGTTCAATCCCTGGCTGGGGAACTAACACCCTGCATTCCCATGCCGTGCAGTGGGAAAAAAAAAATAATACAAGGGGTCAAAGACAAACATGTGTCTTCTAGCAGCTCAGATAAAGTGGTCTCAAGCATTTTCTAAGACAGGGACTTGTCCTAAAGCAGACTGGGACAGGTGTAGTGACTTGAGAAATTAAGAGAAGGAAAAGACTATGTTTCCCCAGCAAGATGCAATTCCTACCTAATGCATTCCCTTTGTGGAATATTAGCTAAAGCAAGTTAGAGATTAACACTAAGGATATTCTATCGCAGGTGGAAGGGCAAGGCCTTTAATCATTTTATGGCATCCCCACCCTTCAGAAACAACCATAATGTGTCAAATACTCCTTAAGTATAGCCAAAGATGTTAAGCTTCATATTTCAAGAGCTACCACTTCCAAAAAGGTACATAAATAAAAGTTCAAGTCATTAACAAATTTTCAGGTAATTTTTATTTTCCCCACAGTGTATCCCTGTCCTAAAAAGTAATGAAAACCTGGTTCCTCATGAATTTATCTTTCTGCTGATCTGACAAGTGTCCCCATCTCTACCTCTCACTCTTCTCAGGCACCTCACCATTAAACACTTATAGTTCCTGCTGTTTCCTACAAAGTGGGCACACTGACTCTCTAGTATTCACTCTGATCTCACCAATATTGATTCTAAACATAGAAACTTCACAGCATTCCCAGCTGATCACTCTGCTAACCAATAGCTAAGAGATAACACACCGTTTAAACAAACAAAGGCGGTTGTGGTGATTACGCAACTGTATGTGTTTATCAAAGCTCATTAAACTGTACATTTCAAACTAGTGAATCTTATTGTATGTAAATTATACCTCAATAAAGTTGATTTTTTTTTTCACAAGAGAATGCATGCATTCATTCATCCAGCAAATATTTACTGAGCATCTACTATGTGCATCGAAGTTTATATCACATCTTTCAGCTTGACTATCTGGGTCCTACCTGCATGTAATGTGTATACTCTACTCATAAACTAATACTGTCCTCAAAAGCCAGGTTCCATGAAAAATGGCTCCATTTTTTATTATGAATGTCACCTTAATGATGGCCTCTACAGCAGAAGGACCATTAGCTATCTATCATCTTCCATCACATCAATGAAATCTATGCTATTTATTTTAAAAAATTAAGCACCTACTGCATACATCACCACCACAGCCTTATGTTTATCTATCAAAAAAAAAAAGAAATATCTCAAAACTTACTGACAACATTGCCAGAAGACAGTATTATGGGGGAATAGACTTAATTGACTCATTCTAGGATCCATGGTGACCCAGTAGCTGACTCAAAGGCCTAGAAACTAGGCCTCCTAGCTCCCAACTCAATATGCACAGCGGACCTTAGAAACAAACTTGGGTTTGAATTCCAGCGCCACTTCTTACTAGTTATATGCACACACTTAGCAAAATCAGCTTCAGTTTGCTCATCTGTGAAACAGCGATGCCAACTACCATCTCACAGCATTGTTGTGAAGACTATAGGAGACCAATACCACCCAGTACAATTACTGGGCATGACATGATTAGTTCCCTTTCTTGGTCTTCAGTTATTTAAGAGTAAGAAAATATCTACTAATCAAAGTTAATTTACAATTCCTATTTTCTGCCTTGTTCATACTCCACATCAACTTCCTTCCCATCCCACCATTTCCAGTTCTTCAAACTTCAGTTACTATGTTTGGAAGTGATTTAATTTTAGAAACCTGGAAAATTCTTCTGAGTAAATTGAGCAAAACCTTCATCTGCCCCAAGGGGAATTCTGAGCAAAATAATTATTTCTAACAAGAAAGAATTTTTTCTATGGGGGTTA
This sequence comes from Cephalophus harveyi, assembly GCA_006410635.1. NCBI lineage: Eukaryota > Metazoa > Chordata > Mammalia > Artiodactyla > Bovidae > Cephalophus > Cephalophus harveyi. The sequence goes on along the minus strand of SJYT01017269.1, from coordinate 214,454 downwards.
TTCATTTTAACCACATGAATGCCACCAAGGCTGCACACAAAGTAACAGAAAACCATCTGGAACATACTGTACAGATGCTCCGAAGGGAAACATCCCCCTAAAAACCAAACACCTCCCTCCCTAATCTTAGGTAGTAAAATCTTAACAGGCGATCTGAATTCCCCCGGCTCTGACACCAGTCCAACTCCTTAGGCCAGAAGTGCAGCAGTCTGTAAAATGCCCTGAACAAACCCCACCTCTCGAAATATCCCTAAAAGGCAGGGAGGTCAGAGAGTATTTTCTCCTTCTTCGATAGATAAAGCACTAGAGGCACAATTCCTTTCATTCAAGGTCATTCAAGTCAGTGGAGGTGCGACGGGGAATCTGCAGTCTGGCTTTCTGGAGTTCACTCTGCAGGGAGTTTTTTTTTTTTCCTTTTTTTTTTTTTGGAAGGGGGTGGGGGGGCTGCCTATTCTCTTCCCCTCTCCCACCCTTCAAGTGTGAGCACTGGTCTCGGCATTTCCGAAACAAGCCACAACAAGCTCTGCAGCGTAAGGAAAGGGGCTGACGCGATGAAGAAACAGATGCTCCAAAGCAAGATGGTCTTTCTCGCTCGCAGAGCCTCCTCCAAGGTTATTAACAGAAACCGCAGGCACCCCAGGGAGCTCTCTACTCCCGGCTCCGAACACCCCCAGCCCGGCCGCCCCGGGGACGCCGAGCTTCCTTCAGCAGCCTTCGCCGCCCGAGGCCACCGGCCCCAGAAACCGCACTTCATTCCTGCGCTCCGGGAAGCCATGGCTCCTTCCCCGCCCCGCGCGGGGCTGGGGGGGGCAGTGCGCGGAGAGGCGGCCGCGCGCGCTGCGGAAAGTTCACCGCGGCGGCCGGCGGGCGGGCGAGGGGCGGCCCCGGCCCGGCTCGCCCGCGTCCCCCAGCAGATTCCACCATTAATTAGTCCTGAGGACTGTCTACTGGCAACTTAAACAAAGCGAATGCCTCGAATTCCTTCCCGGCCCAGCGGTCTGGCCGCGAGAGCAGCATCGGGCCGGGGCGCGCGGGGCCGGAGCTGCCGGCCGACCGACGGCTGCGGCGGAGCCCTTCCCCCGCCCGGCCCGCGCGCCCGCCCCCGCCGCCGGGCCCAGCAGCCCTGCCCGCAAGCCGGCCCGCGCGCTCCCAAATCTCTCCTCCTCCTCTCCTCCTCCTCCTCCTCGGGAGCTCCCGGGCTCTTCCTGTAAGATCACTTCCTTCCTCCCCGGGTGCCCGCGGGCCCCGCGCAGCCCCCCTCCCCGGCGGTCCCGGCTCTCCCGGCGGCCGGCGCCTCCTCCGGCTCCCGGGACTGACAATGAGGGGCGGGACTATCTGGTGACGTCAGAGTCCTGTAAGGCGTGGCTTCGTTTAGGGGCGGGGCTGATTGACGATCCCGCCCCCTTCATCTTGCCTTTTCCCCCCTCTCTAGGACTTGAACTATTCCAAGTTTTTACTGCCGGTCTAGCTAGAGTGCCCAGAGCCTGTGCTAGGCGCGGTGGCAAATCGAAATGGAAGACAAGACTTGTTTTCAAGAGGGGCATTCTCAGGGGATTGTGGGATTAAATGAGATAATCCATGTAAAGGTATTTAGCCCAGAGCCTGGTATGGAGTAATCTCTCAACAAATACTATTTCTATTACTCAGCAAAATGTAGAAAAGGAACTCAGCTTGAACTCAGAAGGCATGGTGGGTTCCAGTCCCCACCTCCGCTATTAATTCCTTGTGTGATCCTAGGAAAGTCCTTTGCTGTCTACATTCCCTCCTGTTGTCTTTAAAATGGGAGGGGGCCATGACCAGATGGTCTCAAAGGGCCCTCCAATAACACTGATATTTTCCTGTGGAACTATACTATGTGCAAAGCACCTTGGGGGCCCAGAGAAGTGGGGAGGGGGGCCTTTGAAGGGAGTTCAAGACCCAGCCCCAGCATGGTACAGGACACAGCTCTAGAGGCGCTCCTGGCTGGTGCCCTCCCACGTACTGGCACAGAGTTGCATTCACAAGCCGGGACACAGATGCACGGAGGCCCGCTTCCTCTCTGACTGCAGCAGCATAGCTGGTCTCTTGAGACATTGCTTGTGTAAGCTCCTTATTGCCTATGGAATAAAGGCCAAATGCCTGGCCTGGTCTGATCTCTTCCTACCTTTACACACACACACACACACACACACACACAGAGTTTATCCAAACTTCCCCTAGCACACCCACTGCTTTCCCACATCTGCCCATTGCTCATGCTCTGCCCTTACTGTCTCATCTCAGTTTACAACTCCTCCTAGTTTCCCCCAGCCAGAAGCTGACTCTCCCTTCCCTGAATACCCACAGCATTGTGTTAACTCTCATGTGGGCACAAACACATTTTAACTTGTGTCAAACTGACCTCCCCTTTGTTTCTTAGCACTTCCTCACTTCCTTGAGGTCAGAACCCACACAAAAGTTTGTGGAGCTCAGGTTCTGATGTCAGAAAACCTTGGGATGATATATCCATGTTCTGGCCCGTACTACCTCTCTTTGAAACTCATTCTCCTCATCTGTCAAATGGGCACATTAAGACAGTCACTGTGGCGTTTGTTTTAAAATCATAGAAGACACTGTGTGGGAAGCGCCAACCATGGTGCTCCACAAATGATGTAGCTGCCATTCGTATTTATTATTATTATCAGCAATACTGTTTCTAGTTCCTGACACCAGATAGCATCTCTAGTAATGATACACCCAATCATTTCATAGTGGGAGACTTTAAGGAGCTGAGAAAGAAATAGACTCTCTGAGAGGGGCCCTGCCCAGCATGGCCATTGGGATAGGAACTCCAGTTTCTAGACCCCAGGTGGATTCTGCAGAGTCACAGCTGATACCCAGGGTGTCTCTGTCACTCAGCACCCATCCAGGTTGTGGACTCCGAGTTCTCATCGTTGGCACCAGAGCTGACCCGGTCCTCCCTCAGGCCTCTCTCCTCTCATTTTCCTTACAGAGAGATGGATCTGTGTTAAACTGCCTTTGACACCCCCACAGTCTTCTAGCAGAACTGTAGCAAGGCACTGGGCGTTTCCAGAGTGCTGGCCTGTGGGAAGAGGGAAAAGGCTTTGGGGTTCTGATTAATTTCCTGCAAGGCTGACAGGCAAATGGCTGTTCTGAATTGCCTGGGCTGGTCCTCAAGGGCTCCTAACAAATTGCAGCTTATTTTTAGAATAAGAGATTCAAAAATGCCACTTCCCATGAAAGGAAGGCACAGCCACAGGATTGCTGCCGGCAAAGAAAGGGCCTTGACTGAGTCCCTCCTATGTGCTGATTCCAAGCATTGCAGACACTTGGAAGTGAGAACCCAGGACATACAGGGGAGGTTCTGAAGATAGAACTTTCTCTCCGGGACCCATGACCCCATCAGCCACTTATTCATTCATTTGAGCCTTGGCACAGGACAGATCAGGATTCAAATCTCAATTCCACCACTTACCAGTTGTGTGACCTTGGGCTTTCAAGTGTCTGCACCTCAGTTTCTCATCTGGAAAATGTGAATAATAACAGTACTATTTCATACAGTGGCACAGGGGCTGTGAGGATCAAATGGCATAACGTGTGAAAGAGCTGAGTTCAGAGCCTGGCATCTAGTTCATGTCAGGATATGGGGGCTGCTGTTACTATTCCAGCAGGACCTCCCGGTAAGGCCTCTCATGTGCTGGCATGTGGACTGGAAGTAACAGTCCTGACCATGAGAAGCTCATTTGGTAAAAGGAATGGGGGAGATTTTCATGAATAACCAATAAAAGGTGTCTACCAGATATTGTTACGCAGACAAAAGTTGTAGAATTACAAGTGTAGCAGGATCTCATAATAATAATTATATATTTAGTACATGCACTAAAAATGGAGAATATTGGGGACTTCTTTTTTTGGGGGGGGGGGACTTCTTTAGTGGTCCAATGGTTAAGAATCTACCCTCTGATGCAGGTAATGCAGGTTCAGTCCCTGGTCGGAACTAAGATCTTGCATGCTACGTAGCAACTAAGCCCACGCATCACAACTACTGAAGCCTGTGTGCCACAGCTAGAGAGTCTGTGTGGCAAAGAAGATCCAGGGCACCACAGCTGAGACCTGACACAGCCGAAGAAGAAAAAAAGAAATTTTTTAATGGAGAATATAAAAATCTAAATAAGAAATCTTCACCTTTTCTCCTTGGTTTTTGCTTTGTTTTCTTCTGTGCCTGTGTATATATATATATATAGCAGGAATTTTCAAAAAAGACTCTACTGAATACTAAGAGAGAGGAAGAAGGATGAAGACATAGCTACAAGGTGTATCCCACAATGGACATCTGGGCCAACTCTTCATAAGCCATAGAAAATTCTACAGGTTCCATCTCATTCTTCATGGCATTCCAAGGAAAGCCCCGCCCAGACAACTCTCACCTTCTCCTTCTCCCCAGCCCTTAGCTGCAGCTGAACTTTTCAATGCTATAGTCAAAAGCAGGACTCTGAACAGAATTCCCAGGAACCATGGCAAGGCCAGTAGGAGAGACCTTTACACAAGAATTTTTTTTTTTTTTTGCTCCCTGTCCTGCGCCCCATTCCCACCTTCCAAGGAATAACAATCCATCAGCATCTTATACCCACAGTGCCTAAACCTGTCTGCATTCTAATTTCTCTCATTCTATCTTTCTGTAATTTAAATTTTTTACAAGGAGGATGTATCACTTGGTCATCAGAAAAGAGGCAGTAAAGATGCATGTAAAAAGAAAGCTAACCAAGCCCAAGTTGGTTCACTTTTGTTCATTTGCAAACAATACATTCGAACAATGTAGTTGAGGCCAGTGCTTAAGTCTCACAGAATCATAGAAAGTGAGAGTGGGAAGGGATAAAATCACCCTCAGTTTCTCCTACCACCCCTCAAATGGCATGCTTTTAAGTCTCCTTACATTTCAGACCACGGATCAACACATGCATTTGTTGAGTGAATATGTTCACTCAACATATAAATCACCTATAAATCCTGTACTATAAACCAAATACCATACAGGTTATGAAAGTCATTATTCCCACCTTGCAGATTAGAAAAACAAGGCTTAAGGAAGTAAAGTAACTTGCCCAAAGTCTCACATCTAGAGGAATCTAAAGTAAGACCTTCACAACATTAAACCCAATTCCTAAAGTATGAGGACTGAATTCCAAAGTGAGTGAGCTGTGCACTCAGGCCACTGTGATTGCCTGGGTGGCTTCAGGCAAGTCACTGAACTCTTCCAGGAGCAGTTTGCCCATCTCTCGGGAGTTAGGGCATACCTGGATATTTTACGTAAGTTAAGCGCTTTTGCCAACATCCAACGGATCACTGAAAAAGCAAGAGAGTTCCAGAAAAACATCTATTTCTGCTTTATTGACTATGCCAAAGCCTTTGATTGTGTGGATCACAATAAACTGTGGAAAATTCTGAGAGAGATGGGAATACCAGACCACTTGACCTGCGTCTTGAGAAACCTGTATGCAGGTCAGGAAGCAACAGTTAGAACTGGACATGGAACAGCAGACTGGTTCCAAATAGGAAAAGGAGTACGTCAAGGCTGTATACTGTCACCCTGCTTATTTAACTTCTATGCAGAGTACATCATGAGAAACGCTGGGCTGGAGGAAGCACAAGCTGGAATCAAGATTGCCGGGAGAAATATCAATAACCTCAGATATGCAGATGACACCACGTTTATGGTAGAAAGTGAAGAACAATTAAAAAGCCTCTTGATGAAAGTGAAAGAAGAGAGTGAAAAAGTTGGCTTAAAGCTCAACATTCAGAATACTAAGATCATGGCATCTGGTCCCATACTTCATGGCAGATAGGTGGGGAAACAATGGAAACAGTGGCTGACTTTATCTTTCTGGGCTCCAAAATCAGTGCAGATGGTGACTGTAGCCATGAAATTAAAAGATGCTTACTCCTTGGAAGGAAAGCTATGACCAACCTAGACAACATATTAAAAAGCAGAGACATTACTTTGCCAACCAAAGTCTGTCTAGTCAAGGCTATGATTTTTCCAGTGGTCATGTATGGATGTGAGAGTTGGACTATAAAGAAAGCTGAGCGCCAAAGAATTGACGCTTTTGAACTGTGGTGTTGGAGAAGACTCTTGAGCTTCTCTTGGACTGCAAGGAAATCCAACCAGTCCATTCTAAAGGAAATCAGTCCTGGGTGTTCATTGGAAGGACTGACGTTGAGGCTGAAACTCCAATACTTTGGCCACCTGATGCGAAGAGCTGACTCATTGGAAAATACCCTGTTGCTGGGAAAGATTGAGGGCAAGAGAAGAAGGGGACGACAGAGGATGAGATGGCTGGATGGCATCACCGGCTCGATGGACATGGCTTTGGGTGAACTCCAGGAGTTGGGGATGGACAGGGAGGCCTGGCGTGCTGTGATTCATGGAGTCGCAAAGAGTCGGACATGACTGAGCGACTGAACTGAACTGAACTGAAGTTATATCACAAAGAGAAGTTGTTACTTCAGCTCTTCTGGGAATGATTCTGCTTGGCACATTCCTGTTTGTGTGTATCCCCATGAATGTTTTACTCCTCATTAACACATTTAGGACAGTTTTCCTCACACAAATGTGTATTATTCCCCCTGCTAGCCTGGGACCTTCTCAAGGAGGGGAACAATGCTTATTCATTTCTGATCCCTTTCTGCCTCCAGGACAGGGTCTGGTGTTTCCCTGGTTCCTTCATTCTTTCCTTTATTTCATAACAAATGGTTGAAAGCCTAATGTGTAAGACAGCAAAGGTCCCTCCCTTCTTGGACCTTAAGACTGATGAAGGGACTTCCCTGGTGGTGCAGTGGTTAAGAATCCGCCTTGCAATGCAGGGGCTGCAGGTTCAATCCCTGGTCCGGGAACGAAAATCCCACATGCTACAGAACAACTAAGCCCATGCCACAACTACAGAAGCCCATGTGCCACAGCTAGAGAATTCATAAGCCACAACGAAAGATCCTGCATGATCCAACAAACATCTCCCATATGGCAACTAAGACCCAGTGCAGCCAAACAAGTAAATTAAAAGTTTGTTTTTTTTTTTTAAAGGAGTGGTCAAAAAAAAAAGTTTCAAAAACCGAAACAAACAAAAAAGACTGATGGGTGGAGGGACAAGAAAATATTAAGCACAATTAATTACTTCATAACAACTGCATTAAATTTCACAGAGTATCCAGCCAGGTGCAATGAGAGCTTGGGGAATGTGGAGTGGGGACCTAATTGAATTCTGGACACAGGGAAGGTTTCCTAGAGGAGGTGGCCTTGAGGCTCAGAGAGGTTAAGAAATCTGCTCAAGGTCACACAGCTGGTAAGTGGTAAAGCTGGGATTTTAACCCAGAAGGCCTCACTCCCAAACACATATTCCTCTACTAGACAACACCACCTTTTATCTCCTCTCTCCTATTTTTTCCTGACTCTTACTGGGCAGAGGGAGCAAGGGCTGTCTAACATAGGATGCTCCAAAGCAATATTTTCCCCAGATTGAGGGGTCAGAGCCCTCTTTGAGAATCTGGTGAAATCCATGAAACCTCTCCTAGGAACTACATGGACACAGACAGACCCACAGAATCTTGCCTGCAATTTCAGGGGGTTCATAGGCATCATGAGGCCCAGGTTTAGAACTCATATCATGGAAACCTTACAGTGAGATTCTCAGAACCTCAGACGACACCAGGGCCCTATGGGGACTTCACATTCAGAGACAGACCCTGGAACTCCATAAAAAGATTCTCAAGATCCAGGAGAAAGATCCTGGGAACCTGTAGAGATCCCAAGCCCCTCCCCTGCAGAGACATTCTTAAGATGCTATAGACTATAGAGGAGGCTCCGGCCCTCAAAATGCCAGCAGCAACCCCTGCGCCTTGGAAAGCTAAGACCGTTTTGGAGTCACTGACACTTTGAAACTGAGGCGGAGGCGGGGCGGGGGGGTGGATGCAACCTACAACAGGCTTTGCACAAAATCCAGGCGTTCACAGACCTCTAGGAGGTCATCAATTACTCCCCAGAATCAGGCCTCCTGTTCTTGGGCCTCCATACAACCTGGACCCTCCCGAACTCCTCACGAACCGGGACAAGGTCCACAGACCCAAGACACAAACTTTAGAGTCAAGCAGCCCATGGGTCGAATTCCGGCCCTATAGTTTACTAGCCATGACCTTGGACCACTCACCTACAAACCCTCGGGCCTCAGCGTCTCACCTCCGCAAAGAGAGGCTCGGCCACCTCTCCCTCCCCAGTCCGGCCCCCCGCGGCGTGGGCTCCGTGCCGGGTGGGCGCTGGCGCCCGCGGGACCCAGGCCACACGGCTCGGGCGCCCGGGACCGGCGCTGCGGCGCTTGCCTGCGATCCTGATGGACCGACTGCAGCGGGAGCGCGAGCGGCGGTGGAGGCGGCGCGCCTGCCGCAGTGACAGCTCCGCGCCGCCGCGGGCCTGGGAAGCCGGCGAGGCCGTTCCCACCCGCTGGGCAGGGCGTTCCCGCCGGCCGGCTTCCTGCAGTCGGGGGCAGCCGAGTGGGGGAGGCGCGGAGGGGCCGCGGGGCCGGCAGGCCTGGTTCCTGGCTTTCTCTCCGCGTTTCCTGAGCCGGACTGGCCGGGGGATGGGACCCAGCACAAACGTCCTTCCCGGGAGCGCAGCCAGGAAATCGCGTCCTGGTTCGCTCAGGTTCCTGCTGTGTCCCAGGACGATGCCGGTTGTGGTCCATAATCTTCTCGTCCTGACATAATGAGTACGATGCAAGAAGAAACGGCAGACCCCAGACCCCACAGCCCAGCCAGATTCCAGTTCCGTGATGGAAGTTGGTTAATTTCATTCTACAGATGAGAAACCGAAGGCTGGAAAAGTGAAGTGACATCATAAAAACCCTGCTACTGATTAAAAAAAAGTGCTCACTACCTACCAGGTGCTGTGCTACAAATGCGCTAAAGAAACTGTCTCTGAGCCCTCAGAATCTATGAAGATAACTATCGTCCCTATGTTATAAATGAAGAAACTCAGAACCAGAGAGTTCAAGTGGTTTCTGCAATGTCACACAGCTAGGAGTTCAATGCCAGTCTTGTGTTTCTGGAGCTCAGGCCATTCCACTGTCCTGCTTCCCAGATGTCCTATTTCAACTCATTACAGTGGGTAACCTGAGAGTCAGAACCCCATCTCCTTTGTTTCTGGGTCCCCCAAACGCCACTTGGAACTTGACCCAAAATAAGTGCTCGGAGGTGACACTGGAGCCTAGTGAGTTGCATACATGCTCAGTCATGTCCAACTCTTTGCAACCCCATGGACTATATAGCCTGCCAGACTCTTCTGTCCGTGGGATTTTTCCAGGTAAGAATACTGGAATGGGTTGCCATCTTCCCTACCTAGGGATCAAACCTGCATCTCTTGCCTCTCCTGCATTGGCAGGCACATTCTTTACCACTGCACCACCCAGGAAGCCCCCTGGAGCCTAGAAGAGAAGCTCAAAGTTATCAGGACTAGTAGGAGGCATCTTATCTGACTCCTTCTAGAAAGTGCTGCACTCAATATGCCAGCAAATTTGGAAAACTCAGCAGTGGACACAGGACTGCAAAAGGTCAGTTTTCATTCCAATTCCAAAGAAAGGCAATGCAAAAGAATGCTCAAACTACCGCACCATTACACTCATCTCACACGCTAGTAAAGTAATGCTCAAAGTTCTCCAAGCCAGGCTTCAGCAATACGTGAACCATGAACTCCCTGATATTCAAGCTGGTTTTAGAAAAGGCAAAGGAACCAGAGATCAAATTGCCAACATCTGCTGGATCAT
>SJYT01017269.1:181134-204589 GCA_006410635.1 Cephalophus harveyi | reverse complement strand
ATGGCTGGATGGCATCACGGACTCAATGGACGTGAGTCTGAGTGACCTCCGGGAGATGGTGATGAACAGGGAGGCCTGGCGTGCTGCGATTCATGGGGTCACAAAGAGTCGGACACAACTGAGTGACTGAACTGAACTGAGAGACTTCATCATAGGGAAAATTCAGCCTCTGCTTCAATAGTTCCTACCATGATGAACTCTCTCTCTCCCACCATAATTCTTTCCTCTGTTGAACAAATATGTTTGGTCTAAAATGTAAAAAACTTCATTTTGCTCATGGTTCCTTGCAAACAGAGGAAGACCATTGCCCTTCTCATGACCATAGTATACACCGCATGGTATGCTTAGCCATTTTACAAAAGTTCAGTAATTTTAAGTCTTTGTGAATTGAAATAACACCAGCTATTCACCAAAGACGTTCCTCTTCCATGTGTAGAGTTGTTTCAGAGAAAAGCAGCCCAGGCTACATCTTCCAGCACCCCTTGGAACTAAGTATGTGACAATGGGCTATGGGCAGGATGATGCATGCCATGTCCAGGCCAAATCCAAGTTAAAAACTATGTATGCTTTCTCAATGCTCTGTCTTTTCTCTGTCTGCCAACTGCTTGGGCTTCCCAGGTGGCACTACTGGTAAAGAAACTGCCTGTCAATGCAGGAGACACAGGTTTGATCCCTGAGTCAGGAAGATCCCCTGGAGGAGGGTGTGGCAACGCATTCCAGTATTCTTGCCTGGACAATCTCATGGACAGAGGAGCCTGGCGAGCTACAGTCCATAGGGTCTCAAAGAGTTGGACACGACTGACTTAGCACACATGCGTGCCAACTGCATGCCAACAGAGGTGAACTTGGGAAATCACATGTTGAACACAGGAGAACCTTGGTCAGCCCGGGTTTCACTCAGGTCGCTTGACTGAATGGTACCACATTGAACCAACTTCTACTTAGTGTCAGACATTGATCTTTTCAGGATTTCTCTATTGTAGCAGTTGGCATCCCTTTAACAAACACTGGGACCAACTTGGGTTCATTGTTATGACCTCCACTTCACAAAGCAAGGTGTTGGTCATAGAAAAGCTGCTTAAAGACGTCCATTTGGTACTGACTGTGTCCAGCTGGTTCAGTTGGGCAAGAAATACTCTCTGTTCATCTCACTGATTCACTTCATCCTTTCTATTCCCAAAAGGGTTTTGAGATGGTTTCCATTGTAGCCACAAGCCTATTTGATGGTTAATTAAAGAGCAAGAATCAAGGAGTAATGAAAGCCTGAACCAAAGGCCAGTGGAGAAGGAGGCAAGAAAAATGAAAAATTGACTAATTATAGCAGAAATGCTAGGTCAAGTTTTCTAAGAATAGCAACTGTGACAGAGCAAAAAAGGAACCGCAACTCCAAGTTTCCTGGAGCAAAGAGGGAAAAAGGATGCTACAAATTATATAGGAGGCAGTAAATGTCTGATTAGCCACACAAACCCCAGAACCAGATTGTGTTGCTTTGAAGCCCAGCTCTACCACTTACTTAGGCAGTTATTTAACTTCTCTGTGCTTCTTTTTTTTTTTAATTTAAAAAATGGGGATAACATAAAATAAAACCACGCTCTTATGATAAATAAGCCAAGGCATATTCAGATCTCATAACAGGCCTATCACATGTGGTGAATTCTGTATAAGAATTAGCTATTGCTACAGTCTGATGGGAAGAATCAGGTCAGTGATTTGCAAAAGACAATTTTTTTCCCTTTACTAAACTCTCAGAGGAATGTATTGTATAAGGGACCCCAAGTAATACAATGAACTATGCCTTAATCAGATTTATAACAACTGCTGGGCCCTGTATCACACGGTCATTTCTCTTATTGGCTTTTGGTCCAGACAAGCCTTAGCATTCTATTCACTAGGTAATCTGGGGGGGCAGATTGTTGGGGTGCCCTCGGTGCCTTATGGATAACCCACCCCCAAGGCAGGTAAGTGTTGTGGTGACAAGCAAAGGAGCTGGTGTCAGACAGAATCAGGAATGTTTGCTAACCTTTTCAAGCCTCAGTTTCTTATCTATAGACTGAAGACAACAAGAAATAGTATCTACCCGAGAGAGAGCCGTAAAGACTGCGGGAAAGGATAGATACAAAACCATTGCCACCATGACTGACTATGGGAAGACTGCCACACTGACACTCACAAAATAGGGAAGAAACTGCCAAATTTAAAACAGGGAACCGCACCGGAGACCCTGGAGTAGGGAGAATCTTGTTTTTTTTTTTAAGGTTTATTTATTTATTTTCGGCTATGGGAGGGCTCTGTTGCTGCACTCAGACTGCGGGGAGCAGGCGCTCCTTTCTGTTGCTATGCGCGGGCTTCTCCTGGCAGCGGCTCAGGTAGCGGAGCACGGGCTCCAGGCACACGGGCTTCAGCAGCTGCGGTGTGTGGGCTCAGTGGTTTTGGCTCTCGGGCTCCACAGCGCTGGCTCAGTAGTTGTGACACGTGGCTTAGTTGCTCCGCAGCATGTGGGATCTTCCCGGACCAGGGGTCAAACAGGTGTCCCTTGCATTTCAAGGCACTTCTTTTTTTTTTTCAAGTTTCAGACTATTTATGCATCAGTGTAAACCCCAACACAATACACCAACACCATTTCGTGCATTTAGAGGGGAAATATTTCCTGGTTAAGTGGAAAATTGTGCAGATGGCTTCTGGAAGACCTTCATTCTAAACAGCTTTATAGTGAAATATTTCACTTAGAAGTCTGGGCCTTCTTTCTTCAATTTGCTGTAATCTACATTCACAGAGTATAACTTGTACTGATCATTAGGACCTAGTTTGTTCCAGGGTTCTGGGTTATTCTTTCTGTCCCAACTGACATCGGGATTGAACAACGCCAGGCACGTGACATACAGTGCTGCTCCAGTCCCTCCAATAAATGTGAAGAGGAGGATCAAGCTAGGATGCTTCTTGGCCTGACTGATGATCTGGCGGAGCATGGTTGCGACAGAGGCCTCGAATCCAAACAGAGAAAAAAACTAAGCCACAAGGCCGGAGATTAAGCACTCACCGCCTCAAGGTGCTTCTTAAACACTGGACCACGAGGGAAGTCTGAGAATCATTTTTAATGCTTCAAAAAGGGGAACAGGTAAGACTCTGAGTTTTCACTACAGGGAGCTCAGGTTCTATCCCTGGTCAGGGAACTAAGATCCCACATGCCATGTGATGAAAATAAATAAATATAAAATTTTAAAAAGTTGAAACAGAATTGGTACAGTTCCCCCAGAATGTGTCCCTGGGGCTGACCAAAGCACTGTGTTTTTGCTTCCGGCTGGGATTCCCTCGGCCTGATTCAGTCTGTCGTGCAGCACAAGCTGGTCTGCTTTTGGAGCCACCTCTGCCCGGTGAGGTTCTGCAGAGCCAGAACGACCACTGTGTGCTCAGTCGCTCAGTTGCGTCCGACTCTTGGTGACCCCATGGACTGTAGCCCACCCCCATGGGGTCGGACAGGTGACCCCATGGACTGTAGCCCACCAGGCTCCTCTGTCCATGGGATTCTCCAGGCAAGAATATTGGAGTGGGTTGCCATGCCCTCCTCCAGGGGATCTTCCCAATCTAGGGATCAAACTCACGTCTTCTGCATTGCAGGCGGATTCTTTACCACTGGGCCGCCTGGAAAGCCCAGAATGACTACTATGCTACAGCAAAAGACCGTCTTTGAGGGGAAATGAGAACAGAAAGCTCCCCCTTGGGCTTCCACGTGTTGGGTGCTTCACATATTATCTTGCCTAACCGCCACAACAGCTTCAAAGGGTAAAAAGCCGTGTTGGCAATCACATTTTATGGATGAGTAAACTGAAGGACTTCCCCGGGGGCTCAGACAGTAAAGCGTCTGCCTACAAAGCAGGCGACCCGGGTTTAATCCTTGGGTCGGGAAGATCTCCTGGAGAAGGAAATGGCACCCCACTCCAGTATCCTTGCCTGGAAAATCTCATGGATGGAGGAGCCTGGTAGACTACAGTCCATGGGGTTGCAAAGAGTCAGACACGACTGAGCGACTTCACTTTCACTTTTCACTTTCTTTTCAAGCTGAGGATCAAAGAAGCAAAGTGATCTGTCCAGGGTCACACAGCTGAGAAGTGGCAAGGCTGGGACATGAGACAGATGTGTCTGACACCAGCATGTACTTCTAACCATTAGGCAACACGGCCCCTCCCCTCCACCCTGGGCCAGGATCTCCTCTCTCTCATGAACCTAAGCTGTTTGTTTCTCTCAAGGATCTTCTAGGAAACATATGCTGTAGGAACCAACTTATTCCTCCTGTCGGGGCAGTCCCTTCCCCTGTGAGAACCATCTCTTGGGTAAGACACACAGTGTCAATGGAGTGACTCAAGCTGGTCATCAGTTCTGAGTGGGTGGAAAGCCAGCCACAGACATCATCACCACGTCCAGGCTCATCTTCTCAGCCCCCTGGTTGGGCTCCTTTTCAGTCTCAAGGCTCCCCTAGCTCCCTTCCTCCTTTCACAGCTCGGGTGATGGTTTTCAACACTTACCTAAGCAAGTCATTCCCCTGCTGAATAACCTTCAGTGGTTCCCTGTTGCTCCTAGGATAAAGTTTGAAGACAATTATTTGCTGTGGCCCTCAGGGTCCAGCCTACCTCTCCATCCCTCCTGGCTCTCAGGCATCCTTGGCCCCCATGGACCCAAATATTCATGGTTTCCAGCCCTGGGGCCTTGGCGCCTGCGGATCTGTGTGATGTGAGGTGGATGAGCTGCCAGCCTGAGCTGGGCATCTGTCAGATTCTGTCAGTCTCACCTTCTGCCTGCCCTCTGACCGAGAAATCTTTGCCAGGAGGAATTGCTAACCATCGACCTGGAAAAGGGGCCAGTCGGGAAAACAGCACCGGCAGCTCAGGCGCTGTATAGAGCCCTGGCAAACGAGGACATCATCCTGCATCCATTCTCTGTGCCTGAGGCTAATTGTCTGGGAGGTGACGTGATAAAGCGGCGAAGGGAAGCGCGATTTCCTTCCAAGTCTCCATGATGCCTGTGCCCAAGCTTTTAACAACTCCCTTATGTGGTCTCCTTGGAGGAGGCAGAATTCACCCCTGTGTATGTCCTAATGTACACAGCCGCCTGACGCTGTCCCAGAGCACGCAGTCTTCCCACCTCATTATTCCCTCCTGCCAAAGAGAATTGCTCTGAGTGAGGAAGGCACCCGCTCGCCTTCGATTTCTGTGCGTTTCTCTGGTGCCCTTCCGCCTCCTAGTGGTCATACCTGGAATAGAGGGATTTCTGCTCTGAGGACGGAAGGGCGTTCAACAAATTCTCCAGGGTAAAAGCATTTTCATCTCAGTCTACATTCCTCTCTAAGAACCCAGGGCTCACCTGCACCTGAAATTTGGAGAAAGGCAGACGTTGATTCCATCTCACTGTGGAATCTTGGGCCTGTCACTTCCACTCTGGGTTCAGGATCCTCATTTATAAAAATGGGCCTGAAGAGACTGGGCCCTACCAGCTCTGATATTCTAGGATTATGTCTGAAGTTCACTAAGTGACCTGTGACTCTGCCTCCTTCCTTAGCTCAGTGGGAAGAAGGCAAATTCCAGGAAGTCAGGGAAGTTGCTGGCTTGTTCCCTCTCTATCACAGGCGCACCGGTCAGTGCTTCATACGTAGATGCATTACTGGATTTGCGGCTGCATTCATAGAAATACTGCATATACCACGTGGGGCCTCCCTGGTGGCTCAGGGGTAAAGAGCCCACCTACCAATGCAGGAGCCAGAGGAGACGCAGATTTGATGCCTGGGTCGGGACGATCCCCTGGAGAAGGAAATGGTGACCCACTCAGTTCATGAGGTCATGAGAGTGGGACATGAAAGAGTCAGACAGGACTCAGCAACTAAGCAACAGCAACGATACACGATGAAGGGCGTGAAAGCCATTCTGCCCGTGCCTGAGGTCCCATTTGGGATCAGAACTTTGAAAATGACGTGGAGAAAGTGCAACTCATTCATGGGAGGATGAACAAAATAATAGCTGAAAGAGGGATCCCAAAAAACCACATTATATGGGGGAACAGTAGAAGGGACCAGAATATTGACTCTGGTCTAAAAATGACTCAAGGGTTACATGTGTTTTCCTTCAAATATTTGGATAGGGCATCTGGGGAAAAGAGCTGGGAGAACTAGGAATAAGGGCTGCTACTTCAAAGGGACAGATATTTCTCCCCCCTAACCAAAAGAAGTTTTCAGTCTGAGCTAGAAAAAAATGAACAGACCTGAATTTGAATCCCAGTCTGTCCCTAACTAGCTGTTTTTTAAAAAGAGAGTATAGTAGCTCTACAAGGTTGTCCCAGCCTCTGCTCTACAACAAGGTGAATTAGTCACATACATACCGATATCCCCTCACTGTTGGCTTTCCCTCCCACCCCCACCTCATCCATCTAGGTCACCGCAGAGCACCAGGATGAGCTCTCTGTGCTATGCAGTAGGTTCCCACTAGCTGTCTGTAACCTTGGACAAGCTTCTTCATCATGTTAAGCCTTGGTTCTCTCATCTGTAAAATGGGTATAATGTGGAGTACACAGGACTGTTGCAAGGAGAGAACGATACAAAATATTTCTTAAATGCCTAGCACAAGGCCAAGCACCTGGTTGGTGCTGGGTGAGTACAGCTGTGGTTAAAAGCAAAGAGAGGGAGTGAGCACCCTGTCACTGGACGTATAAGCAGAGGCTCAAGGATAACTTGGTAGGAATGGGAAGGAATCGAGCAGCTAGCAGTACCGTGGCTCGGGGAGACAGTGTAGGCTGGTGGTTAGTAGTACTGGTTCTTGGTCACACCGACTAGATGTTTTTCCTGGCTTTGCCATTGAATTGCTGTGTAAATCACGTCACCATTCTGAGTCTCAGTCTCCCCAGCTGCAGAATGGGGATAAGTAGTTCCTGCCTCACCAAGGTGTTGGGGGATGAAGAAGGTAAAGCAATCAAAATGGGCACTGCTGCTTCGATGTTAGTGGTCTGATTGGGGTTGTCCTGGATGACCATGAAGGTCCCTGCCCATCTGATATTCTCCAGGTCTGGATTCTCTGCCCTTGCCCCGGGAGCAGAATGCAGGGGACCCTGCGGAACGAAGTAAATGCACAGTCTTAAGACTCTAGAGGCATTACTTTGTCAACAAAGGTCTGTCTACTCAAGGCTATGGTTTTCCAGTGGTCATGTATGGATGTGAGAGTTGGACTATAAAGAAAGCTGAGCACCGAAGAACTGATGCTTTTGAACTATGGTTGCAGAAGACTCTTGAGAGTCACTTGGACTGCAAGGAGATCCAACCAGTCCATCCTAAAGGAGATCAGTCCTGAGTGTTCATTGGAAGGACTGACGTTGAGGCTGAAACTCCAATACTTTAGTCACCTGATGCGAAGAGCTGACTCATTTGAAAAGACCCTGATGCTGGGAAAGATCGAGGGCAGGAGGAGAAGGGGATGACAGAGGATGAGATGGTTGGATGGCATCACTGACTCAATGGACATGGGTTTGGGTGGACTCTGGCAGTTGGTGATGGACAGGGAGGCCTGGCATGCTGCTGTTCATGGGGTCGCAGAGAGTCGGACACGACTGAGCGACTGAACTGAACTAAAGACTCCCAGAGGAGTGCTTGCATCTGCTCCTTGCCAGGGACATGTAAACAGGGCACTGTCCCTTCCTCTCCTCCATAAGCCAGCCCTTCCTGTGTTTGAGTTTGGCATCTGAGGAAGCTGAGGGGGCGGACACAGGATGGGTTATGGGACAGTTCGGTGGTGAACAGGCTGTCTGGCTTTCTAATCTGCTCATACACTTTGGTCCCCAGATAAACCATGAGCCCCGTGAGTGATCCAACTTCTGTCCAGGGCACAAAAATTAACCAATAGCCGGGGGAGGATTGGAGGTTGCCAAATGGTGGCCCAGGGACCAGCTTGGGCTCTCAGGTTTGATTTGTGGTCTGGATAGTTGCACAGTGGTTTGTTTTTAAACTAGTTGTCAACATTTAAAAATAAGGGAATTGCATAGAAAATCCCAATTCCTTACTCACTTCAAAGTCAATAGAGCTGGTATATTTCTGCTTGGGAGAGTTCATAGGAGATGAGTAGTGGCTGCCCCCTTTAGTCAGGGCATGTGAGCTCCAGTCAGCAGAATCCCCATACCTCCTAGTTGTATCACACCGGTCAGCTTCACTCACTTATGACTGTGCAAATTACTTAAGCATTCTGAGCCTTAGTCCCTTGAGTTTATGATCCTTGAGATTCTTTGTGACCCTGGGAGCAGACTGCAGGGGACCCTGGGGAAGAGCATTGGCTTTGTAATATCTCAGGACAATAAGACAAATCCCAGCCTGGTATGTGACTCACGAGTGCTCTGAACTCCATTTCCTCATCTGTAAGAAGGGGGATAAAGACACAGACTCCTCCCAGAGCTGATGTGAAGATTCAGTTCAGTTCAGTTGCTCAGTTGTGTCCGACTCTTTGCGACCCCATGAATCGCAGCACGCCAGGACTCCCTGTCCATCACCAACTCCCGGAATTCACCCAGACTCACGTCCATCGAGTCAGTGATGCCATCCAGCCATCTCATCCTCGGTTGTCCCCTTCTCCTCCTGCTCCCAATCCCTCCCAGCGTCATCACATCGGAAAAAACTCTGATGTGAAGATTAAATACAAAATTGTATGTAAAGCATCTGGAACATAGCAGGTGCTCAACAAAAATTCCTCATGAGTAAACCACGGCCCAGCCTCATTCAGTATTCTCCCTGCTGCTGTTTTGTTTTAAATATTTATTTATTTGGCTGTGCTGGGTCTTAGTTGCAGCATGCAGAATCTTTTAAGTTGTGGCACGTGTAATCTTTAGTTGCGGTATACAAACTCTTTATTGTGGAATATGGGTGAGTTTCCTGATGAAGGATGGAACCTGGGCCACCTGCATTGGGAGAGTTTTAGCCACTGGGCCACCAGGGAAGTCCCAATAGTCTGCCTGGTTTTGAATGCCACAGTCCTGGACACCGTGTCAGGTCTCAACCACCCTATGAGGCCAGCATTATTGTTATCTGTGCTATACAGAAGAGCAAATTGAGGTACAGGAAGATATTAAAGAAATACATGGAAGAGCTGGCTTATGTAGCCCTGTCCGTCTGATTCTCAAGCCTGTGCTTTCCCCTCACAACCACATGCCATTTTGGCCCTGGACACATGCACTGGGCTTGAGTGTGAACTCTCAGTTATAACTGTAGAGCTGGAATTCAGGCTCCACCACTAACCAGCTTCCCAGGTGATGCTGTTGGTAAAGAATCTGCCTGCCAGTGCAGGAGACACAAGAGATGTAGGTTCGATCCCTGGGTTGGGAAGATCCCCTAGAGTAGTAAACGGCAATCCACTCCAGTATTCTTGTTGGAAAATCCCTTGGACAGAGGAGCCTGGTGGGCTACAGCCCATGGGCTCACTAAGAGTCGGACACGCCTGAGCACACAGGCACTTCAGCTGGCACTAACCAGCAGTGTGACACTGGGCAGATTATCTAACCTCTCGGGACTTCTGGTGTTTTGTCCGGAGGATAATAAAAGGACCATCTGCACGCAGGTTAAATGAGTTAAAGCTCATAAAACACTGAGGGCTGTACCTGGGTACACAGTAAGAGCTCAAAAAATGCTAGCTATTGTTACCATCAGTTGAGCACTGGCTGTGTGCCAGGTACTGAGAGTACAAAGATCAACGAGAGTCCCTGTGGGGCTCAAGGTCTGATGAGAGAATGGAGGTCAGAGTGACTGCTGTCAGGGAGCCTGGCTGTGGAAGCAAGGCGGGTGGCGGTTAGCTCCACATGCCAGCTTGTCAGGGCCACAGTGCCCAGATATTCAGTCAAATGTGGCTCTGGATGTTTCTGTGAGGCTCTTTTTAGATGGACATTTAAGCCAGTGGACTGTGAGTAGAGCAGATTGTCCTCCATAATGTGGGGGGGCCTTATCCAATCAGTTGAAAGCCCAAATAAAACAACGGCAAGAGCGACTCCCAAGAAGATGGCCTCTGGACTTCATCAGCAACGTTGGCTCTTCTACAGCGGACTGCCTTTAAATTCAAGCTGGGGCTTTCTTAAAAAATAGTGTTTATTTATTTACTTAGTTCGCTGCATTGGTTTAGTTGTGGCCCACAGGATCTTCGATTTTCACTGCAGCACATGAGATCTTTCAGCTGAAGCATGCGGGATCTAGTTCCCTGACCAGGGATTGATCGTGAGCCCCCTGCATTGGGAGCACAGAGTCTTAGCCACTGGACCATCTGGGAAGTCCCCAAGGTAGAACTCTTTTGTCTGAATCTCCAGCCTGTTGGCCTCCCCATCAGATTCTCCTTGATGAATTTTGGATTCATCAAGCCTCCACAATTATGTAAGTCGATTCCTTGAAATAAATCTCCTTTCATATGTCCTATTGGTTCCGTTTCTCTGGAGAATTCTGAAAGAGGAAGGGCAGTACCAATACCTTTGCCAGAAGAGTCATCCTTCTTACGTTTAGCGATCCCAGCCTGCAGAAGGTCGTCCAAGCGCCTTGACCCTGTCCCCAGTAGATGTAACAGTCTGTTAATATTTGAGATGCATTTGCTACAAGGATCACACAAAGCTGGGAGAGAGAGCAAATACAGAGGCTGAAATAATCAGGATTCAAAGCCCACTTAACCTTCAGAACAATGTGCAGGAGTCTACAAGAAGAAATGTAACACGGATCATTGAAAAGTCCTCCCCTTGCGCTCTATTATGCCGAGACAGAGTCAGGGGTCGGGGGTGGGAGAGTGAGAGTGAAAAACTCTAGGTGTGTATAACACTTGGCACTTTCAGGAACTTCCCTGGTGACCCAGTGGTTCAGAATCCACCTTGCAATGGTCCAGGAACTAAGATTCCGTATGCCACAGGGCACCTGAGCTTGGGCCCCACGACTGCTGAGCCCACACTGTGGAGCCCGTGACACAGCTAGAGAGAAGCCCCTGTGCATGCCACAGCTAAGACCCAACGCAGTCAAATACATAAATATTAAAAAAAAAAAAAGACTTGGCACTTTTAGTTTGAGTAGAAGTCAAACTTCGATTCCTCCCTGGGTTAAGTCATAATGAGTTATGAGGCCGATCGGCCTGAGGAGACACATCTCTGGCCTCCAGGTTTCAGAAAGTCAAGACAGGGACAAGCAGGGTTTCCCTGGTGGCTCAGTGGTAAAGAATCCGACTGCCAGTGCAAGGGACATGGGTTCGATCCCTGGTCCGGGAAGATCCCACATGCTGTGGAGCAACCAACCCCATGTACCGCAACCGTTGAGCCCTTGCTCTAGAGCCTGGGAGCCAAAACTACTGAACCCATGTGCCATAACTGCTGAAGCCCGAACACCTAGAGCTTGAAACAGATAATACTGCAATGAGACACCCATGGACCTCAACTAGAAAGTAGCCCCCATCGCCAAAACTAGAGAAAACTGCTCGAGCAGCAACGAAAACCCAGCACAACCAAAAATAAATAAACAAAATTATTATTATTATTTTTTAAGGCACAGGCAAGTGAAAGTTACCAGAAATTGGGCCAGAGGGAAGAACAGTCCGTGCTGACCAAGATGGCCTGGGCATCTCATGGGGACTGATCTCCCTGTCACCAAGAATGTTCTAGGAGGTGTCCCTTCTTCGAGATGTAACCAAGACAGTGTTGTGAAGAGAAAGAAGAGAGTATGCGCTTTGGATGGGACGGACCTAGATTCAAACTAGTTAACGTGAGTGTGACCTCAGATGAGTCATCCTCTCTGAGCCCATAGATCTCAGAGAGTACTCGTGATGCACTGGAAATCCC
Organism: Cephalophus harveyi; assembly: GCA_006410635.1. NCBI lineage: Eukaryota > Metazoa > Chordata > Mammalia > Artiodactyla > Bovidae > Cephalophus > Cephalophus harveyi. Next base: position 192,781 of record SJYT01017269.1, on the reverse strand, counting down.
TGGGTCGCCTCTCAAAGCAGCCAGTGAACATTAGTTGCTTACCCCACGGACTGGCTCACGCTGAGAAACATCCTCTGGCTGTCCCCAGATCCCCGCTCAAGACACCAGCCCCGTGCCAGCCTGAGAGTGCTGCCCGACCTCGCTGCCATCCAACCTCCGGAAGGACCGAATAGCAAGAAAGACGTGTGTCCTCCTGGTGTCTGTCCGGATGCGATCAGAAGCAAGTAACAGAAAAATCCAGCCGACGGTGTTACTGTTACAGGATGGTTACTACTCACTTAACAAGTAATCTGAGACAGGTGGTCCCAGGGATGCTGTGGTACCTCAGTGATTCAGTCAAGGATGTGGCTCTTTCTCCTCTGCCACCTTCAGGGCATCCGCAGCGTTTTCCTGCAGGGTCGCAGGATGACGGCCTGAGCTTCCCATCCTCACCAGACAGCATTCAAGCAGGAAGAACCTCTTTCCCTCGCATGTCTCTCTTTTCCTGTAAGGAGCATCTTTCCCAAAGCCACTAACAACTTCCCCTTATGTCTTTTTATTTATTAATTCTAAAAATTGAAGTAGGGTTGATTTACAGTGTTGCTTCCCTTGTAGTTCAGTCAGTAAAGAATCTGCCTGCAGTGTAGGAGACCCAGGTTCAAACCCTGGGTTGGGAAGATCCCCTGGAGAAGGAAATGGCAACCCACTCCAGTATCCTTGCCTGGGAAATCTCATGGACAGTGGAGCCTGGTGGGCTGCAGTCCATGGGGTCGCAAAGAGTCAGGCACGACTGAGCGACGAATACTTAATTACTTAATACTTAGTTTCCTCTTACACCTTGCATAACCAGTTTGTCCCAGTTTGCCAGGTACTTTTCCATTTTTTACCTAAATTCACAGCTCCTGGGAACCCCCTCCTCCCTGGCAGATCTGACCAGTGTGGTGTCCCTACTTATATATCCCATTGGCCAGAACTGGGTCAATGTCCATCCCTTGACCAATCACTAGTCAAGAGAATGGAAGTATTCCAACTGGTTTAAACCAATCAGGATTTACCTCCTGGGGGAAATGGCCTGTTGCCAGTGGACCTGCGTGAGGTTCTGGGGGCAGGGAAACAGGATTGGCTGCTAGACGGGCATCTGCAGTGTCCGCCCCACTGTGTGACTCAGAGACCAGCAAATTCCTGCCTTAGACCAGGCTCTGCTCTCCCGGCATCACCACCGCCATGCTGTGTGTGTGTGTGTCTGTGACTAAGTGTGAAAGAATTAGGAGCATGACAAAGATGTTGGGGGAGGGGAGAAGAGAAAGGCCCTCAAATACAGGCTTCCTCTGCGGTCATGGAAAACAAGTTTATTTTTAATCTGACCTAATTAGTGTGCAATTCTCCAGGCATGATTTCTAAATGGGCAACTTTCAGGTAATACTAACAAAGCCAGAAAACAGTTGATTTTTCTCCTAAGCTGGACTTGCCTTTGACTTTTCCTGGGTAGAGACTGTGGAGGAGGGGACATCTGAGCAGGACAGGGGGGCTGGGCTGAGTGCAGGCTAAGGGGTCAGCCCCAGCTCCAGCTCCAGCGGGATACTGGGGTCACCTAGCCTCCTCCCTCACCTCTTACCTTAGCTACTCTCAGGACAGAACCACCCTGAGTCTTACTGACGTTTACCTGACACCAAAGCTCATGATATGTGAGGTTCCAGCCACAGGAACCAGTCACCATCTCTTAAAACTTTAAAGACAAAGACTTTGAGAATAAGTCATTTGTAAACCTGGAAACGACATTTTATTCATTCAAACAAACAAATGTTTATTTTTATACCTACTATGTCTAGGCACTGCAGTGTGTTGAAGATCAAATTATGATACATAAAGAGCCTCACCCTTATGCAGCTGACATTCTAGAGATGGCAGACAGACAATGAGCAAGAACTAATATGTATCATAATCAGTAATAAATAGAGAAAACCAGAGAAGCGGGTAGAGATGGTTAGGTAGATGAAGGAAAGGAGTGCCTGCTTTTCTGGATCAGAGGTCTTCTTACCTATTTTAGTAAATAACATTTTATTGGAATACAACCAGGCTCATCGATTTACGTATTGTTTATGACTGTTTTCATGCTACAATGGCAGGGTTGAATAATTACAACAGAGGTTATACGACCTGTGAAGCTGAAAATATTTACTATCTGGCTCTTAAAGTTAGCCATCACAAGGAGATACCACTTCACACCCACTGGAATGGCTGTCATAAAAGACACACAGTGACAAGTACAGATGGGGATGTGAGCAAACTGGAACTCTCACGCCCGGCTACGGAGAATGCAAAATGCTGCTGCCGCTTTGAAAAAAGTCTGGCAGCCCTCAAAGGGGAGACGTAGAGTCACCACGTGACCCAGCAGCTCGACTCCTCGGTATATACCCAAGAGAAATGAAAGCATATGTCCACACAAAAACTTGTACCATAAATTTCAGAGCAGCGTCATTCCTAGTAGACAATGATGAATGAGTGAATAAATAAAAAGTAGTATAGCTATACAATGGATAAAAAGAAATGCAATAGTGATATATGCTATAATACGGGCAAATGTGCAAAGATTATGCTAAGTAAAAGCAGCCAGTCACAAAGTGACATAGTGTATGATTCCATTTATAAAATATCACCAGCTCCAGCTCCAGCGGGATACTGGGGTCACCTAGCCTCCTCCCTCACCTCTTACCTTAGCTACTCTCAGGACAGAACCACCCTGAGTCTTACTGACGTTTACCTGACACCAAAGCTCATGATATGTGAGGTTCCAGCCACAGGAACCAGTCACCATCTCTTAAAACTTTAAAGACAAAGACTTTGAGAATAAGTCATTTGTAAACCTGGAAACGACATTTTATTCATTCAAACAAACAAATGTTTATTTTTATACCTACTATGTCTAGGCACTGCAGTGTGTTGAAGATCAAATTATGATACATAAAGAGCCTCACCCTTATGCAGCTGACATTCTAGAGATGGCAGACAGACAATGAGCAAGAACTAATATGTATCATAATCAGTAATAAATAGAGAAAACCAGAGAAGCGGGTAGAGATGGTTAGGTAGATAAAGGAAAGGAGTGCCTGCTTTTCTGGATCAGAGGTCTTCTTACCTATTTTAGTAAATAACATTTTATTGGAATACAACCAGGCTCATCGATTTACGTATTGTTTATGACTGTTTTCATGCTACAATGGCAGGGTTGAATAATTACAACAGAGGTTATACGACCTGTGAAGCTGAAAATATTTACTATCTGGCTCTTAAAGTTAGCCATCACAAGGAGATACCACTTCACACCCACTGGAATGGCTGTCATAAAAGACACACAGTGACAAGTACAGATGGGGATGTGAGCAAACTGGAACTCTCACGCCCTGCTACGGAGAATGCAAAATGCTGCTGCCGCTTTGAAAAAAGTCTGGCAGCCCTCAAAGGGGAGACGTAGAGTCACCACGTGACCCAGCAGCTCGACTCCTCGGTATATACCCAAGAGAAATGAAAGCATATGTCCACACAAAAACTTGTACCATAAATTTCAGAGCAGCGTCATTCCTAGTAGACAATGATGAATGAGTGAATAAATAAAAAGTAGTATAGCTATACAATGGATAAAAAGAAATGCAATAGTGATATATGCTATAATACGGGCAAATGTGCAAAGATTATGCTAAGTAAAAGCAGCCAGTCACAAAGTGACATAGTGTATGATTCCATTTATAAAATATCCAGAAGAGTCCATCTATAGCAAAAACAAACTACTGATTGCTTAGGACTGGAGAGACTGGGCAGTAATGGCTAAAGGGTGAAGGGTTTCTTTTTGGGGTGAAGAAAACTGAATGTGTGATAGTTCCACATTCTAAAAAATACTAAAATACTAAAAGGCCTGGAATTGTACACTTTAAATGAATGAGTTGTATGGTAAATGAATTATATCTCAATAAAGCTGTTTTTAAAAGGTTTACCAGAACTCCCTGGTGGTCCAGTGGTTAAGAATGGACTTCTGCTGCAGGGGGCACAGGTTGGATCTCTGGTCAGAGAACTAAGATCCCATATGGTGCAGCCTCATGCCAAAGCCTTTGACTGTATGGATCACAATAAACTGCAGAAGATTCTTCAAGAGATGGGAATACCAGACCACCTGACCTGTCTCCTGAGAAATCTGTATGCAGGTCAGAAAGCAACAGTTCGAACTGGACATGGAACAACAGACTGGTTCCAAACAGGAAAAGGAGTACGTCAAGGCTGTATATATTGTCACCCTGCTTATTTAACTTATATGCAGAGTACATCATGAGAAATGCTGGGCTGGATGTAGCACAAGCTGGAATCAAGATTTCCAGGAGAAATATCAATAACCTCAGATATGCAGATGACACCACCCTTATGGCAGAAAGTGAAGAAGAACGAAAGAGTCTCTTGATGAAAGTGAAAGAGGAGAGTGAAAAAGTTGGCTTACAGCTCAACATTCAGAAAACTTAGATCATGGCATCTGGTTCCATCACCTTATGGCAAATAGATAAGGAAACAATGGAAACAGTGGCTGACTTTATTTTTCTGGGCTCCAAAATCACTGCAGATGGTGATTGCAGCCATGAAATTAAAAAACGCTTACTCCTGGGAAGGAAAGTTATGACCAACCTAGACAGTGTATTAAAAAGCAGAGACATTACTTTGCCAACAAAGGTCCATCTAGTCAAGGCTATGGTTTTTCCAGTGGTCATGTATGGATGTGAGAGTTGGACTGTGAAGAAAGCTGAACGCCGAAGAATTGATGCTTTTGAACTGTGGTGTTGGAGAAGACTCTTGAGAGTCCCTTGGACTCCAAGGAGATCCAACTAGTCCATCCTAAAGGAGATCAGGAGAAGGCAATGGCACCCCACTCCAGTACTCTTGCCTGGAAAATCCCATGGGCAGAGGAGCCTGGTAGGCTGCAGTCCATGGGGTCACTAAGAGTCGGACACAACTGAGCGACTTCACTTTCACTTTTCACTTTCATGCATTGGAGAAGGAAATGGCAACCCACTCCAGTGTTCTTGCCTGGAGAATCCCAGGGACGGGGGTGCCTGGTGGGCTGCCTTCTGTGGGGTCACACAGAGTCGGACACGACTGAAGTGACTTAGCAGCAAAGGAGATCAGTCCTGGGTGTTCATTGGAAGGACTGAAGTTGAGGCTGAAACTCCAATATTTTGGCCACCTGATAGGAAGAGCTGACTCATTTGAAAAGACCTTGATGCTGGGAAAGATTGAGGGCAGGAGGAGAAGGGGATGACAGGGGATGAGATGGTTGGGTGGCATCACCGATTCAATGGACATGAGTCTGAGTCAACTCCAGGAGTTGGTGATGGACAGGGAGGCCTGGCATGCTGCAGTCCATGGGGTCACAAAGAGTCAGACATGACTGAGCAACTGAACTGAAATAAATAAAAACTTTTGTCCTAGACAGTTGAAGAAGGCTGAGCCTCTTTTGGAGCTGGCTCAGAGTTCTCAAATAGTAACAGGTAGCATTTCACTGAGCACTTAGTGTCAGCCTATAGTGCTCAGCGTGAGAAGCATTTTGCAAATCACTGCCTCATCTAATCTTCACAGAGATCCTTGACTTAGATACGGACAACTCCATTAACCAGTGAAGAAACGGGAGCATGGAGAGATTAGGGACTTGCCCCCAGGTCACAGAGCTGATAAATGGCAGAACTGGGCTCCAACTGCAGGTATTTCTGACCTCACAGCCCGTGCCCTTAACCACTGATACATACTGTGTGTACAGTAATGCTGAAGAAGCTGAAGTTGAACGGTTTTATGAAGACCTACACGATCTGTTAGAACTAACACCCAAAAAAGATGTCCTTTTCATTATAGGGGACTGGAATGCTAAAGTAGGAAGTCAAGAAACACCTGGAGTAACAGGCAAATTTGGCCTTGGAATGCAGAATGAAGCAGGGCAAAGACTAATAGAGTTTTGCCAAGAAAATGCACTGGTCATAGCAAACACCCTCTTCCAACAACACAAGAGAAGACTCTACACGTGGACATCACCAGATGGTCAACACCGAAATCAGATTGATTATATTCTATGCAGCCAAAGATGGAGAAGCTCTATACAGTCAACAAAAACAAGGCCGGGAGCTGACTGTGGCTCAGATCATGAACTCCTTATTGCCAAATTCAGACTCAAATTGAAGAAAGTAGGGAAAACCACTAGACCATTCAGGTATGACCTAAATCAAATCCCTTATGATTATACAGTGGAAGTGAGGAATAGATTTAAGGGCCTAGATCTGATAGATAGAGTGCCTGAAGAACTATGGATAGAGAGGTTTATTTAAAACCCAATTCAGGGTTTAACTACCAGAGATTCTGATGTAGTGGGTCTGCGTTGGGAACCAGAAATTCAGGGTTGATAGAACCTCCCTGGGAGATTCTGATGCAGATGGTCAGCAAGCACACTGTGAGATGCCCCACAGAAACTTAAAGGCCAGCACAAGACTCCCCTGGGTGCTCCCCCTACACCAATCTTGGCCTCCCTGCTTATCTCTCCCTTTCTGATATTCCGTATTCCTGACTCTCCTCCATGTTCCCAGAGATCCCACGGAGCCTTACAGGCCTCCTAGGCTCTGTCCTTGCTCTTTTCTCCACCTGGCGTGACCTTCCCTACCTTCCTTTTGCTCTGAACCAACTTCCGCTGAAGCTTCGTCACACCTCCCCTTTCTCCGTTTCCCAAATCACAGGCAAGTTTCTTTATTGCATCTGTAAAATGAGGATGGAAAGCAAGACAGAAATTGTATGTGAGGAGTGTTGCAGGCACTCAGTACATAACAGCAATTATTTTTATGTTGCTTAATCTCGGGCAGGTGAGTTTCTGCATCTCTGAAATAAGAGCTCTTGTGCCAACCACTGTGTTAAAATATACAATAACCACCCATTATTTTCCTCATTTTACATTTGAGGAATGTGAGGTAAAGAGAGATTAAGAAACTTGTCCAAGGTCATTCATCCAGGGAGAAATTGGTAGTACTTGGATTTGAACTGAGGCAGCAGGTCCTCAGCTCTAATCATCATGTTATATTGACTTCCATTGTTATGGGACTTCCCAGGTGGTGCTAGTGATAAAGAATCCACCTGCGATGCAGGAGATGTAAAGAGATGCGGGTTCGATCCCTGGGTTGGGAAGATCCCCTGGAGGAGGGCATGGCAACCCACTCCAGGATTCTTATCTGGAGAATCCCTTGGACAGAGGAGCCTGGCAGGCTACAGTCCATAGCGTCTCACAGAGTTGGTCACAACTGAAGTGACTTAGCATGCACTGTTGTTATCAGACTCCAATCAAACAATAAATACCAGGATTCTGGCACAGGGCCTGGCATGTGGTAGGTGCTCAATAAATGCTAGAGACTAAATTGAATTGAAAAGTCCCTACATCCAGGGAGGGAGTAAAAACTACTCAAAGACTTTACTGATAATAATGTCTCATGCTTTTTATTTGACAAGACTCAACACCTTAAGATCTCTAATGAAAATGGGATGTAAAAAAATAATTCAGGGAAAAAGTTCAGAATGGTGTTCCATTGAAAGCCTGGTAGGCGCAAATTCTGTCAATCCGCTTCCATGGGGGTAAATTGTGGGTTTTAACTTCAGAACATTCAGATGGTGCAGAAGGAGGATAGGTAGCTGATCTGGTCCCAGCCATCCACTCCCCTGCCCCTGGCTTCTGAATTTCTCTCTGTCACTCCGTATCCATCACTCTATATCACTGGCACCTCAAATGCTGACTCCTTCCTCATGAACAACTAAAGGAGATTCAATCTAAGAAGGACTCAGTGGAAGAGATACTTGGGTGTTATTTTCCAACTAAGGCACCACATGGAATGGAAACCCTCCATCCAGCTCCAATTCTGTTTCAACTCAGGTCATTCATCTCACTGACTGTCTTTAGTGGTGGTGGTGGTTTAGTTGCTAAGTCATGTCTGACTCTTGTGATTTAGACCTCCATACAAAACTTAGGTAGACCAGAAAGCCTCCTGTTTTGAACTTGGGGTCTTTCTACAGAGTCAGCCAGCTTTCTGCCCAAATTGCATCAATGGGGAAACCTATAGGTCACATTCTTTCCAACATGGATGAACCATGAAAATATTACACTAAGTAAAGTCTTGCCCCCTTTCACACAGCTGCCCAGCTTTTGGTGGCTCAGAGGTCAAGACAACAGCAAAAAAGAACCCTGGACAATTCTATCAACTGGACCAAACCCCAAGATATCGGAACTAACCCAACTCTTGGAAAAAATAAAAAAGACAATTTCCAGTTGGTTTTCAGGACTTAAAAGATATCAAGAGTCACCATCAAATAATACTAAGAGGTTTTCCCGAAACGGACAACTTTCTGAAACGCTTGCCGAAACTCTTCGTTAAACACAGTATAGATTATTGGATTGATGAGGGAGTTCAGATAGCCTAGCCAGGTGAAAAAGTCAAAAAGTGCTGGGGGGATCCAGCAGGAGTCTCTGCAGATGGGAAGGACCAGAGATGCTACAAAGAAGGGCAGCCAGCAGACGATAAAGGCCCCCAGAATGATCCCCAGGGTTTTTGTGGCTTTCCTCTCCCGGGCAGCAGAAATCCTCTTGCGTTCCAGGACACTATCGGCAAGCTTGATTTTCACGTGGTTAAAAAAGAGAGGGGAGCCGGCTGAATGAGAATGCCCCTCGTGAAGGCTGGGGTTGAGCGAGCACAGCGAGGACCCTGCAGAGCCTGTGATGAGATGCGCGGTGGTGAAGCGCTTCCCGTAGAGGGACGGCGGATTCAGGATGCGGTTCCGGGCGGCCATGTAGATACGGCCATAGAGGATGATGAGCAGCACGGACGGGATGTAGAAGGCCCCACAGGTGGAGTAGATGGTGTAGGAGATCTGAGACGTGTTCACCAGGCAGTCCGACATCTCTTCGTGAGTTTTGGCTTGCCGCCAAAAGAGGGGTGGGATGGAGATGCAGACCGAGATGGCCCAGACCATGGCGATCATGGCGGCCGCGTGGCCCACAGTCCGGCGTTTACTGTACTCCAGGGCATCCGTGATGGCCCAATACCTGTCCAGAGCAATGACACAGAGATGCAGGATGGAGGCCGTGCAGCATGTGATGTCAGAAGACAGCCAGATGTCACACAGGAGTTGGCCGAAGCTCCAGGTGTGGGTGGTGGTATAGGCGATGCTGATGGGCATGACCAAGATGGAAACCAACAGGTCCGTCATGGCCAGGGAGCCAATGAGACAGTTGGCTGGGCTGTGGAGCTTCCTGGTCAGGAAGATGGTGGTGAGCACAAAGGCATTGGAAAGGACCGTGGCCAGGGTGATGATGGAAAGGACCACGGCAAGAGCAATCTTGAGGGCTTGGAGGGTCCCTGGGTCCCAAGCCCCTGGAGTTTCTGTGGCATTCAGGGATCTGTTGGGAGCCCCCTGCAGGAGACCCTCTACTGACTGGTTTGGGGGGGACATTCTAGGTGGCTCTGTCTTTCCACAGACTTTCACATACACAGCTCCTTCTCTCACAGTTGTCCTGCTCACAGAATAAGGTCATCCTTCTGTTTCACGCTGGTGGGAGGCAGCCGTCAGAACAGAACCCAGCGAAAAGCCCTCAAAACTCAACCGTTTAAAAGAACACTGAGGTGACTACCACCTGGTAGTTAAAGGTCTTTCCTCAATCAGATGAATCCCAAGATGTCTCACTGTTCTGGAACTTTGCCCAGCAACTGATCAGGCGTTGAGGACACATGCTGGATTTGTTAGACATTTACCAGGATATCAAAACAGTCTCGGCAATGCTCTGGAATTCTTGCTTTTTGCATTTTGGCTCCTTCCAAAGCTTGAGAGATAAATGTGTTTAATGAGAACTTAAGAATTTCCTCCATTCTATTCTGAGAAGATTCTGGATTTCAGGTCACCCCTGGGGATTTTTTTTGTTTGTTTTTAACCAGAGACAAAAAGAAGTGCCAGCTGATTCAGAGAGACAGAGCAGTCAGCAGCTCAATTTTCCCAGGTTCGTCTGCATGTGTCATGAGGTAGTTAACTTTGGTTCCTGTCCCACTAAACGTCTGGAGCCTGAACAGACAAAACATTCCAGTTACCAAGACTCGAAGAATGCCTCAGCTGGGAGAAGGCAAAACAAAGAGATCACTGTGGGTTCATCCCGAAGGACACGTGTTCAGAAGTTCTGGGGGTTAAGGAAAGACAAAAAGTAGAGTTAGGTTCTAGAAGGACAGTTCAGACGTTTGAGATTAACTATAAGATTAAAAGGATACTGTTTAGTGCTGGCAGTCGTGCAGCCAAACTGGCATTTTCACACAGGTCTGGAGAAGATGGGGAGAACAAGGAGCCCCACCCCCACAATTCTCAGAGGGGGCGCAGTATCACAGCTGTCTGACGCATCACAGGTTTCTTACAAGTACATGAAACTAGCTCTGTGCATTGTGAATCAGAAATCATCCTATTTATTCAGCAACAATGGAACCTAAACAAAAATAACTGTACACACACACACACACACACAGAGGCCACTGGGAAAGATACGAAATTATTACCATGATTCATGGGGTCGCAAAGAGTCTGACACGACTGAGCGACTGAACTGAACTGAACTTCTCTAGGAATTGGGGAGGGGGTGGTGACCTTTTTCCTATCATATGAGTTTTCCAAATTTCCTAGAGTGAGCATGTATGACTCTTAAAATCAAAAGTGCAAACGATACCTTTTTGTTAAGCAAAGAAATTGAACTGCAGGGAACTCCCTGGTGGTCCAATGGTAAAGACTCCTCACTTTCATGACTGTGGGCCTGGGTTTGATCCTTGGTTGGGGAACTAAGATTCCATGAGCCATGTGGCCAAGAAAAAAAAAAATGAACTGCAAAAATAAAAATCCTGTGCCTTTTTTCATGGTGAAAGTTGAAATACAAAAATAAAATTGGCTTTGCAAATGAGAATTGGAAATTAAGTCACAAAACAATCTTGAAGAATCATTTTCTTTTCTTCTCTGTGTCTGTGGACTTGAATCTGGGTTTCAGTATTTGGGACACAGGCAAGTCCTGGTATCTGAAGTCCACAGGGTCTGGCAGGAAGCCCCTGGGTGTATGGGGTTGGCAAGAAGAATGCTAAGACCCCTTAGCCCCATCAGTAACCCTACTGTGTCTCCCCCCGTCTTGTGTGGAGTGCTACGACTCCACTAGGAATCCCTATGATTCATTTATCATTCTCTCTTCCAGCTCAACTTAGCAAACAGGTCTTGCCCTGAGAGCATTCACAGCCCAGGAAGGGAGGCAGACATGTAGTGTCAAGGACCCTGGGATGGAGCTGGCAAGGCAGAATATATATTATATATACATGCTTTTCTAAAAAACGTGAAATCAGCAGCTGGTGGGATCTTAGTTCCCTTACCAGGGTTCGAAACCCGAGTCCCCTGTGTTTTGCAAGGCAGATTCTTAACCACTGGACCCCCAGAGAAGTCTTCACAATTTCACTCTTAAGGACTGCATATTGTTCCGTTGGTTGACTACATTAAGGAGAAGGGTCTCAGTAGTCAGAGTCGAGAGGGATGGCGTTCCTGGTAGCTGGAAAGATAAGAACAGAGGCCTGGAGGCTGGAGTGCAGAGAGTAGAGGATCAGGCGCG
>SJYT01017269.1:138872-170321 GCA_006410635.1 Cephalophus harveyi | reverse complement strand
CCAAATTCAGACTCAAATTGAAGAAAGTAGGGAAAACCACTAGACCATTCAGGTATGACCTAAATCAAATCCCTTATGATTATACAGTGGAAGTGAGGAATAGATTTAAGGGCCTAGATCTGATAGATAGAGTGCCTGAAGAACTATGGAATGAGGTTCGTGACATTGTACGGGAGACAGGGATCAAGACCATCCCCATGGAAAAGAAATGCAAAAAAGCAAAATGGCTGTCTGGGGAGGCCTTACAAATAGCTGTGAAAAGAAGAGAGGCGAAAAGCAAAGGAGAAAAGGAAAGATATAAGCACCTGAATGCAGAGTTCCAAAGAATAGCAAGAAGAGATAAGAAAGCCTTCTTCAGTGATCAATGCAAAGAAATAGAGGAAAACAACAGAATGGGAAAGACTAGAGATCTCTTCAAGAAAATTAGAGATACCAAGGGAACATTTCATGCAAGGATGGGCTCGATAAAGGACAGAAATGGTATGGACCTAACAGAAGCAGAAGATATTAAGAAGAGGTGGCAAGAATACACAGAAGAACTGTACAAAAAAGATCTTCACGACCCAGATAATCATGATGATGTGATCACTCATCTAGAGCCAGACATCTTGGAATGTGAAGTCAAGTGGGCCTTAGAAAGCATCACTACGAACAAAGCTAGTGGAGGTGATGGAATTCCAGTTGAGCTGTTTCAAATCCTGAAAGATGATGCTGTGAAAGTGCTGCACTCAATATGCCAGCAAATCTGGAAAACTCAGCAGTGGCCACAGGACTGGAAAAGGTCAGTTTTCATTCCAATTCCAAAGAAAGGCAATGCAAAAGAATGCTCCAATTACCGCACAATTGCACTCATCTCACATGCTAGTAAAGTAATGCTCAAAATGTTGTTACAAACAACAAGAAAATACCGATGTCCAGGCTTAAACCCCCGAGGGCTAGAGCCCAGGCACTGTAATTGTTCAGAGCCCCTCGCGTCTCTCTAAGGTGCGACCAGGTTTGGAAAACAAGGCCTGGATGATCTCTGGTGATCTCCATCACTGGCGATCTGGTTATCTTGAAACGAGGTGAAGGTTGTTTCCAAAGCCTTTATAACAGGGAAGCATGAGAATCCAAACCTGTCTTACTCTCAGCCTTGCGCTGTGTCAATTGCCAGCCTTCATCAGGGAAGGGACCACTGTGAATGACTAAACTGCACAAAGACTCCCACTGGGTGCTCTCACGCTTGTGAGAAAGAAGGCAGAAAGGTTTTAAACTCTCACCATTAATCTCTCACACTACCTCTTGGGGCAGAAATTCCCCCATATTACAGACGAAGAAACTGAAGTTCAGAGAGGTGAAACGCCTAGCCCGAGGCCACACAGGCATTACGTGCAACAGCTGGAGGCCACAGGAAACAGCTGGAGGTCACAGCAACAGCTGGAGGCCACAGCCAGTCCTGAGAAACTGCAGGGCAGTCGCTCCTGGCCACATGTGGCCCCTGAGAGCCTGAAAGTGTGAAACACACTGGGTTTCAGGCTTACTTCAAAAAAAAAAAATGTAAAATACCCCATTAATAGAATAAATATTTCTATCAATCACATGACAACATTTTGGATATGTTGAATAAGTAAAATATAAATCAAAATCAGTTTCACTTTTATTTTAAAGTGGCTACCTCTAAATTTCTAGATCTGCAATTACATCTGTGGGGTCTTCCCTGGTCGCCCAGTGGTTAAGACTTCGCTTTCCAATGCAGGGTAAGCTGCCAAAAAAACCAAAACATAAAAACAAGCAATATCACAGGGGTGATATCGCCCCCTAGGGATCATTTTGGGACTGTAGTCTCAAAAAAGAAAAAGAAATGCAAGTAGGCAAAGTGGCAATGGCACCCCGCTCCAGCACTCTTGCCTGGAAAATCCCATGGACCGAGCGAGGAGCCTGGTGGGCTGCAGTCCATGGGGTCGCTAAGAATCGGACACGACTGAGTGACTTCACTTTCCCTTTTCACTTTCATGCGTTGGAGAAGGAAATAGCAACTCACTCCAGTGTTCTTGCCTGGAGAATCCCAGGGACCGGGAGCCTGGTGGGCTGCCGTCTACGGGGTTGCACAGAGCTGGACATGACTGAAGCGACTTAGCAGCAGCAGCAGCAGCAGAGGAAGCCTTAAACAGCTGAGAAAAGAAGAGAAGTGATAGGCGAGGAAGAAAGGGAAAGATATACCCAACTGAATGCAGTGTTCCAAAGAATAGGAAAGAGAGATAAGAACGCCTTCTTAAGTGAACAATGTAAAGAAATAGAGAAAAAACAATAGAAAGGGAAAGACTAGAGATCTCTTCAAGAAAATTGGAGGGGTGGGAATATTTCACGCATAGATGAGCACAAAAAAGGACAGAAATGGCAAGGAAGGACCTAATAGAAGCAGAAGAGATTAAGAAGAGGTGGCAAGAATACAGAGAAGAATTATACAAAAAAGGATTTAATGATCCAAATAACCACAAAGGTGTGGTCACTCTCCTAGAGCCAGATATCCTGGAATGCGAAGTCAAGAGGACCTTAGGAAGCATTACTACGAACAAAGCTAGTGAAGGTGATGGAATTCCAGTTGAGCTATTTCAGATCTTAAAAGATGATGCTGTTAAAGTGCTGCACTCTACATGACAGCCAATCTGGAAAACTCAGCAGTAGCCACAGAACTGGAAAAGGTCAGTTTTCATTCCAATCCCAAATGAAGGCAATGCCAAAGAATGTTTCAACTACCATACAATTGTGCTCATTTCACATGCTAGTAAGGTAATGTTGAAAATCCTTCAAGCTAGGCTTCAACAGTATGTGAGTGGAGAGCTTCCAGATGTTTCAAGCAGGATTTAGAAAAAGCCAAGGAACCAGAGATCAAATTGCCAATACCCTTTGGATCACATAAAAAGCAAAGGAATTTCAAAAAACATCTACTTCTGCTTCATCGACCACATGAAGGCCTTTGACTGTGTGGATCACAACAAACTGTGGAGAATTCTGAAAGAGATGGGAATACCAGATCACTTTACCTGTCTCCTGAGAAACCTGTATGTAGGCCAATAAGCAACAGTTATAACCAGATATGGAACAATGGACTGGCTCAAAATTGGAAAAGGTGTACGTCAAGGCTGTATATATATTGTCACCCTGCTTATTTAACTTGTATGAAGAGTACATCATGCAAAATGCCAGGCTGGATGAAGCACAAGCTGGAATGAAGATTGCTGGGAGGAATATCAATAACCTCAGATATGCAGATGACACCACTCTTATGGCAGAAAGCAAAAAGGATCTAAAGAGCCTCTTGATGAAGGTGAGAGAGGAGAGTGAAAAAGCTGGCTTAAAACTCAACATTCAAAGAACAAAGATCATGGCATCCATTCTCATCACTTCATGGCAAATAGATGGGGAAACAATGAAAACAGTGACAGACTTTATTTTCTTGGGCTTCAAAATCACTGTGGACAATGACTGTAGCCATGAAATTAAGAGACCCTTGCTCCTTGGAAGAAATGCTATGACAAACCTAGACAGTATATTAAAAACCAGGGATATCACTTTGCCAACAAAGGTCTATAGTCAAAGCTAAGGTTTTTCCAGCAGTCATGTATAGATGTGAGAGTTGGACCATAAAGAAGGCTGAACGCTAAAGAATTACTGCTTTTGAACTATGGTGCTGGAGAAGACTCTTGAGAGTCCCTTGGACAGCATGGAGATCAAACCAGTCAATCCTAAATAAAATCAACCCTGAAAATTTAATGGAAGGACTGATACTGAAGCTGAAGCTCTAATACTTTGGCCTGGTGTGAAGAGCCGACTCACTGGAAAAGACCCTGATGCTGAGAAAGACTGAAGGCAAGAGGAAAAGGGGGCGACAGAAGATGAGATGGTTGGATGGCATTACTACGTGAGCAGACTCTGGGAGATCGTGAAGTACAGGGAAGTCTGGTGTGCTGCAGTTCATGGGGTCACAAAAAGTCAGACACAACTTAGCAAGTGAACAACAACTCTCATGAAATTTAATGCAGTCCCAGGAAGGGGTTTAGGACAGTACCTGGAGCTTGTGGGCAGGGGCTGGAATAGCAGTAGTAGTCAAGTAATGGGCAACATTATTAACAGCTTACTATGTGCCAGGCACTGTGCTAAGCACTTCCCCTATATCAACTCATTGAAGTCTGACCACAACCCTCTGAAGTTGGTGCTATTATTATATCCATTTTCCAGGGAAGGAAGCTGAGGTTCAAAGAAATGTTTTGTCTAAGGCCCCAAAGCTAGGACACTATAAATCTAAAATTGGAACCTGGCTTGGTCTGTTCCAAGCTCCACCACTCATAAAAGGTACTGAGTCAAGTCAGTTCTCCTTCCTTCTTCATTCACAACTATTAAACTACATGTGACGCAAAACAGTCAAAAAATCTCAGCTGGGTCCCTGATATGTTCTGGGCTCCATCATTCTCACCTGAAGGGGGTCTCTGTCAGGTAGAGGGAGAGACTCGGATCCAGAGGAGGGTGCGCAGACACCTTCCTTTCACACTCTGCACACAATCCTCTGCTTACTTTTTCGCCACAGCCCAAAGAGAAGGGCGGGAAGATGGTTATAGCAGCGCTTCTCACACTTGAATGCACACATGCATTACCCACCATCTTTTTAAAAATGCAGATTCTGGGACTTTCCTGGTCCAATGGCTAAGACTCCCCACTCCCAACGCTGGAGGCCCAGGTTCGAACCCTGGTCAGGGAACTAGATCCCACATGTTGCAGCCAAGAGATCCCACCTGCTGCAACTAAGACCTGAGGTAGCCAAATAAATTAATTAAACATTTTTTTAATTCTAAAAAAACATTTATTTATTTTTCACTGCGCGGGATCTTTATTGCTGTGCGGGCTTTTTCTGTAGTTGTGACAAGCAGGGGTGACTCTCCAGTTACGGTGTGAGGGCTTCTCATCGTGGTGGCTTCCCTTGTTCCAGAGCACGGGCTCCAGGCGTGTGAGCTTCGGAAGTTGTGCCCCGTGGGCTCAGTCATCGCCGTTTCTGGGCTCCAGAGCCCAGGCTCAGTAGCTGTGGCTCAGAGGCTTAGTTGCTCTGCGTCAAATGGGATCTTCCCAGGCCAGGGATCAAACCTGCGTCTCCTGCATTGGCAGGCAGACTCTTTACCACTGGGTCACCAGGGAAGTCCCAATAAATAACTTCTTAAAAATGCAGGTTCCGAGTCTGTGGGTCTGGAGCAGGAGCTGAGACGCAGCCTTTCAGACAGGCTGCCAGGCGATGCTGCAGCTCCCCGGATGCCGCTGACTCACGTGAAGGTAACGGTAATGTCAGCAGCCCTGGGGTTTGAGGGGGATCTCAGCATGTCAGAGCAAGAAGGACCCTTAGGAATGACCCACTCCAACTCCCTGGTGGTGCTGATAGGGAGAGAAAGGGCGAGACCCTAGCCAAAGGTCACACGGTGCGTTACAGGCAGAGACTGCATCTTCGGAGTCCCATCCACCATCTCCAGTTGGCGGCAGCATTCAGGACAGGGGTATCCAGACGCCATCACATCCAAGTCACACCACACGCTTTTGGCATTGTCACATCCTCTCCCCGCTTCCCATCTGAGCTTCCACATGAGGGAAGTACTCCTGGGAGCAGACTGGCAGGGCAGACCACACTCTGCAAGAAACCTTTAGGGCCACAGCCTCTGGTCCTGGAGCTCAACGTGCCCCTTCCCGCCAGATGCTACACATCTGGGTCCCCAGGAAGCACCTGAGCTGATGGATGGAGTGAAACTGTATTCAGGACAGGGGAGAGACTGACTTCTCCAGACTGGATGAGCAGGTTACTTACAACAGGAATTCATTTCCTAGAAATTAAATGCTGAATTTGTTGGTGTTTACAGGATTCACCATCTGCTTTCCCTGCTGGGAAGCACAATACAAGCCATGATGAGAATATAAACTTTAAAGTCAGGTAGGGCTTTGGAGTTGGGGGAATCTGCTTCCCAGCTCAGCCATTTATTAGCTCTGTGACCTTGGGCAAACTCCTCCACCTGTCTGAGGCTGTGGACTCATCATCCCTTCAATAGTGAATGACTTAAAGCCTATCACGGGAATTCCCTGGCGGTCCAGTGGTTAAGAGTCCATGCTCCCGTTGCAAGGGGGAACAGGTTCAATCCCTGGTGGGGCAACTAAGATTCCACAAGCTGTACAGTGTGGCCAAAAGAAAAAAAAGAACAGCCTATCACATGTTGCCAAGAGCAATACAGATGTGGGTCCTGCTCTTAGGAAGACACGGCGGCCCTGGGGAAACCCTCCTGGAGCCTGCCACCCGGGAGGAGGACAATGGAGCGGGCAGGGAGCCGTGGGGAGATAAGCCCCTGCAGCAGCCCTAAGATCCCTGCGGACAGCGGCTTTGAAGGGACTGCCTTAGCGGCGCAGTAGGTAGGAATCCTCCTGCCAACGCGGGGGACACGGGCTCGACCCCCGGACCGGGAAGATTCCACACGCTGTGGGGCAGCTAAGCCTGTGCGCCACAACGACTGAGCCTGTGGGCCATAGCTACTGAAGCTCTTGAACCCTAGAGCCCACACATCGCAACAGAGAGTAGCCCCCGCTTGCCACCAACTAGAGAAAGTCCACACAGAGCAAGGAAGACTCAGTGGAGCCAAAAATAAATAAATAAATAAGAAAGAAAGAAAAGGCGGCTTTGATGCTAAGCACTAGCAACAAACAGAATCAGCAAGTGAAGAGGACCCGGGGCCAATGACATCTATTCCATGAGACTTCCCCTCCAGAGAAAGCAAAATCTTCCCTGCCATGCACCCCCAAATCTTTCC
This sequence comes from Cephalophus harveyi, assembly GCA_006410635.1. Taxonomy (NCBI): domain Eukaryota; kingdom Metazoa; phylum Chordata; class Mammalia; order Artiodactyla; family Bovidae; genus Cephalophus; species Cephalophus harveyi. Next base: position 163,512 of record SJYT01017269.1, on the reverse strand, counting down.
CTTTTTCTTTTTTTTTTTGCTGCACCTTGGTGGCGTGGGGGATCTTAGTTTTCCTGACCAGGGATCGAACTCCTGTTCCAGGTAGTGAAAGCGTGGAATCTTAACCCCTGATCATCAGGGAAGTCCCGGATCCTTTTTCTTCACTTCCTGCTACTTATCCATCCAGAGACCGCACAGTCCAGTCCTCTCCTCTCCTCCTGTTGACCTGCACCCAGCAAGAGACCCCACCTCCAGCCTGGCTGAGACCTCCTCCTACAAAGCCCTGTGCGTCTCTCTCTCCTCTGAGCCTTGCATGGCTAGTCCCTCCACCTGGAATGCCCTCCTCCCCCCTCCTCTACCCTCTCTGGAGGTTCCTCTGCATGGACTGCTCCCCCCTCCCCCCGTCCCACTGGCCTTATGACTCATCGCACTGGACTCCCCTGCCCTGGGGGCCCCCGTGCTGACTGCCTGACTCCCTGTTGGACTTGAGTCTGGAAGGGAGGGGGACATGGGGGACACGAAGCCCAGGGACCTCTGTGTGGGGTACCCTTCCGCCCCCACCCACCTGTCCAACTCCAGTGTCCCCCTCAGGACTGAATTCAGCTGTCTCCTCTTTGCTGAACTGTGTTCACCCCTTCCACCCGAGTGGGGTCAGCCTCTGCTCAGTGGCGCCAGCTGAGGCCTCACGGCAGGACTCACACTGTACAGTTTTCATCACCCTGCCTCCAGTGCTCATGGGTCTTTCTCCCCACAAGATGGTAACTTCCTGGAGCAGAGTCAGGTTTTGTTCACAGCTGTATGTTTGGGCTTAATAATGATTCAGTAGACATGAAACAACAGACTGGTTCCAAATAGGAAAAGGAGTACATCAAGGCTGTACATTGTCACCCTGCTTATTTAATTTATATGCAGAGTACATCATGAGAAACGCTGGGCTGGAAGAAGCACAAGCTGGAATCAAGATTGCTGGGGGAAATATCAATAACCTCAGATATGCAGATGACACCACCCTTATGGCAGAAAGTGAAGAGGAACTAAAAAGCCTCTTGATGAAAGTGAAAGAGGAGAGCGAAAAAGTTGGCTTAAAGCTCAACATTCAGAAAACGAAGATCATGGCATCTGGTCCCATCACTTCATGGCAAATAGATGGGGAAACAGTGGAAACAGTGTCAGACTTTATCTNGATGAAAATGAAAGAGGAGAGTGAAAAAGTTGGCTTAAAGCTCAAAATTCAGAAAACGAAGATCATGGCATCCTGTCCCATCACTTCATGGGAAATAGATGGGGAAACAGTGGAAACAGTGTCAGGCTTTATTTTTCTGGGCTCCAAAATCACTGCAGATGGTGACTGCAGCGATGAAATTAAAAGACGCTTACTCCTTGGAAGGAAAGTTACGACCAACCTAGATAGTATATTCAAAAGCAGAGACATTACTTTTCCAACAAAGGTCCGTCTAGTCAAGGCTGTGGTTTTTCCTGTGGTCATGTATGGATGTGAGAGTTGGACTGTGAAGAAAGCTGAGCGCCGAAGAATTGATGCTTTTGAACTGTGGTGTTGGAGAAGACTCGAGAGTCCCTTGGACTGCAAGGAGATCCAACCAGTCCATTCTAAAGGAGATCAGTCCTAGGTGTTCATTGGAAGGACTGGTGCTAAAGCTGAAACTCCAGTACTTTGGCCACCTCATGCGAAGAGTTGACTCATTGGAAAAGACTCTGATGCTGGGAGGGATTGGGGGCATGAGGAGAAGGGGACGACAGAGGATGAGATGGCTGGATGGCATCACCGACTCGATGGACATGAGTTTCAGTGAACTTCAGGAGTTGGTGATGGACAGGGAAGCCTGGCGTGCTGCAATTCATGGGGTCACAAAGAATCAGACACGACTGAGTGACTAAACTGAACTGAACTGAAGTGTATTTGGTGGTACACAGCTCTTTGTATGTGGCAATGTAAATTACAAGCCTATGAAATTTTATTAACTTCTTGGAGAAAAATTCTGCATCAGCATTGTGTTTTGTTCTACTAAATTACCTTGACTTTTTAATTGATAGGCAGTTTAATTTTAGTATCAGTACTGTAGAAAGTCATGGAAATATTTAATGATCATGTAGTTTGAACCCTCTGATGAGCAACAAATTATCTTGTCTGCCTGACTTTTAATAGATGACTTTCACCCACTGGATCTGCCAAACTAGTGTGTAAAGATACTGTACCAAACTCTAAACTGAAAATTCAAATGGAAGTCAAATTCAGGCTCATAATAATCAGCTTTTACTTTATGCATGTCCCAGAATACTCGGGACAATATTAAATCAATCCTGACACAGATAGCTTTCCCTCATTCTGTTTATGAGGATCTTAATTTAACCCTTTCCTGTGTAAATTATTTTGATTCTTTAATTTTTGTGATAACAAGTGATTTCACAAATCCATTTAGCATAAAGCAATCTTACGGTCATCATTTTTATAGTAATTCAAGAAGCAAACACTGAGAATGAGAGAATTGAATGAACGTACTTGGTTTCTTTTTTATTTCTGGCTTCTGAAGTTATATCAGCAGTCTTAGCCCACTTATCCTACATATAACAAGAATTTTAATAAATGAGGTGGGAATATTTATGTCAAGGATCCTGGACCAAGGCTGGATTATATGGCTCCTGGATGTAGACATCAGGTGTGTGAGTCAGCTCTCACATTGATAACCATTTCTGAGTCAGGGAGCTAACAAAACTGCATAAAGTGGAGTTGGATTAGCTGCCAGTTAATTAGTTTACAATGACATTTCTCTTTTTATTTTATTAAATAGGTAGAATAAACACATAGTAAAAACTAAGTTCAAAAAAACAGAAAAGGGTATACAGTGAAAAATGTCTACCATCCTATGGCCCCCAACTTCCCTCTCTAGAGGCAACCTTGAGTTTCTTAGGTATTTCCCAGAAAATTCTATACATTTATAAATACGTGTGTGTGTGTATGTGTGCACGTGTGCATGTGTGTGTATACCTTACACTTTTCTGTACTTTTTTCATTTATATATTTTTGCTGTCATTACCATCAGCAAATACAGTTGTTTCATTTTTAATGGTTGCATAGGATACCTTTGTTTGGATGTTTGATAAATTTTTAAACAACGAACTCGCAATTGGTGGACATCAAGCTAGTTTTTAATGTTTTCATACTACAAACAGTATTGCAGTGAGTGTTCTGTATATACGTGTACTGCATAGCTGTAGAATAAATTTCTATAAGTGGAATTTCTGGATCAAAGAGCAAGTGCATTATTTGATAGATGTTCCCAAATTACCCACTGGAAGATGAACTGTTTACAGTTTCATTCACAGTGGTTTTCAGACAGGAATCCCTGCTTCACCAGCCTCTACTTTTCTGAGACATCTCATGCCTCTTTTATTATGTATAGATTATGATTACTTTTCAGTTATCACACTTTAATTTTCCTGATTACAAATTGCATGTGAGGGTATATTTCCTTCAGAAATATAAATGTCAAAGGGATTATTTTAAAACATATTTTCTAAAAACAGCTAATTCCGTTAGCGGTTTGTGAACTCTTTCTTAGAAGTTGCACTCGGTTCTTAAGCGTTTGCTTTTTCTTATCACTTATTTCAGTGTTTTATCATTGTATTTATTTATTTTTTTATTGAAGTATAGTTTATTTACAGTGTTGTGTTAATTTCTGCTGTGCAGCAAAGTGATTCGGTTATAAATATATATACATTCTTTTTTTAATCTTCTTTTCCATTATGGTTTATCATAGGATACTGAATATAGTTCTCTGTGTTATAGTCAATGTTTTATCATCTTTACCATCTAGGATTATCTGTTCTGGGGTCATTAGTGGTCTCTGCTCTGATTACCATGACTTACCATAAATTAGGATAAAGTGTTTTTTAAATAGAATACACTTCTATAAAGCTACCAGTGATGTTCCATCTCTAGATTTCCTAATGTACACAAATGAGTCATGTGCAAGGAGAATGTGTTGTTGATTTGTGTGATCTGTGTCCAGCAAACATACAATAAGTGTGAGGTGTTGGGTTTTAAGAAGCTCTTGAAAATTGCATTATGATTTAAGTATGTTTATTGTATCTATTAGATGCTTCCCATTTAATCCTGTGTCTAATCTGGTCATCTCTTTAGCCAGCAGTGTGTCCTTTATTCACCATCATCCTTTTGTCTTCTATTTCCATGTGTCTTCTAATCAAAGAAAGCCAAAGTAATCACCAACTATTTGTGACAGTAGAATGTGCAAAATATCTTACAGTCCTGAAAGGCCAGTGTAATTGGAGGAGGAAGTATGAGTTGAGATTAATCAGAGAAATGCTGTTAGGAAACAGTGGATGCAGATTTTTTTTTTAACTTCTCCAACAATGTTAGGGATTATTAATGATTGCAATTGAGTATGGTAAATTCCGGTAATTTGATATTAGTTCTATGAATAATACATAACAGATTTAGAGTAATTCCCTCACTTTCTTCTATTCCTCAATAGAAATTTTTTTCTTAATAAATATTTTTATTAAAAATATTTTCCTGGTGACTTTAAGGTTAAAATAATTGCTACTCACTGTCATCAGTGGACATGATATACTTATTAGTCCAATGGGAGATGTTTTAGGTTTCTAAATAGGATGTCTTTCTTTCCTCATTGATTCTGTGGTTTAGTCGCTAAGTCGTTTCTAACTCTTGTGACACTGTGGACTGTAGCCCACCAGTCTCCTCTGTCCATAGGATTTTCCAGGCAAGAATACTGGAGGGGGTTGCTGTTTCCTTCTCCAGGGAATCTTCCCAACCCAGGGATCGAACCCAGGTCTCCTGCACTGCAGGCAGATTCTTCACCGACCACCTACCAAGAAAGCCCATTGATTCTGTATTCACGTTCAAATTAATATTATTGAAGATTTGTATGCAGACAATAGCATTAATATAATTATTTGGAGTGGGGCACATTTCTCTAACCATTTCTCTAGGAATAAGAGCAGTGACCTTGTTCAAAATTTTCACTATAGATTGAGTTCATAGGCTATTTATAGGCTAATCTGGGATCCCAGCCACTATTAATTATACATTTCTAGGTGAAATTTTTTTTCTATGTTCCAAAAAAGTCATGTATTTTTAAAAAACTTGTGACCTGAAACTCATTCTAAAATTGAGGACTATTTCTATTTTAAGTGTTTCTCCAGGAATTATATAGTAGATAACTGTTATTTTGTGCTTCAAGGCTGTTATTAAACAGACTTGAAATATGTAATTTTCAGTAATAATTAATGTTGCTTACATCTTTTCTTAGATTTTACATTTTCTTTAAAATTATAGAATGAGTCTAGATTTTGTGTTAAGTTGCTATATTTTATCTGTCCCTCGATATGCCAGGAGTGTGACTCAGGGGGAAGAACCTTTTAAATTGTAACAGTTAAAATCGTTTTTGTGCTTTGGAGTAATCCACCAAAAAGATAAAGCAAATAAACTGGTAATCATCCAGCCATAAAACCTTTTCCTATATACTCCCCAAAAGCTGAGCACAGAGCTGACAGATATGTGAAGCTTTGTCCATGTTTATCAACTGCCACTGGGAAGAAGTAAAATTCCAGAGTTAATACTTATGAAAGAGACACCAGAAAATCCACCTGCTATGACTCACTGCCACTCCTGTGAAACTGAAATGTTTGTGTTTTTATTTTAGTGACATTGTACGCCTCCTGTATTCTCCTGGGAGTGTTCCTGAATAGCAGTATACCTATATTTTTTGAGCTTTTTGTGGAAACTGTCTACCCAGTTCCAGAAGGAATTACTTGTGGAGTTGTCACTTTTTTAAGTAATATGTTCATGGGAGTACTTTTGTTTTTTCTCACATTTTATCACACAGGTAAGAAATCTGACTCTTCATTTACTATCTAAATGCGTCCATTAGGAGTGAGATTTGTGGTGCTGATGTATAGAGAATTATGTGACGAGTTCTAAGGCAAATCACTTTATTTGAGCTTTCACGTGCCGATAAAAGAAAATATCTTCAGTTGCTTTTCTTGAAATGCATCCTAGCTTAATGTAATGTACCCTAACCCCTCGCACACACCTGGAATTTCTGATTTAATTAACTTGGACAGGGGCCCAGCATTTCTACCTAACCCTGCAGGTAATTCTAACATGCTGTTTCTCATTGAGAACCACTGATATCTTGCTTTAAAAAAAAAAGTTACTTTGACTCTACTGTCTTAACATAGGTTGAAATTAAGGTCGTTTAAAGCTTTATGGATAATGAGAGGTCCCTCACAGAGCAGATCCAGTGTATAGGACAGCTTGTCCAGTGAGCATTTTATGGTCACAGAGATGCTCTCTGTGCTGTCAACACAGCAGTCACTGACTCCATGAAGCTAATGCAGCTGCCAACCTGGGGCTTTCATTTTATTTCATTTTGATTAATTTAAATTTACATTTAATTGCTACATGTGGCTGCTGAATTGGTCAGTGCAGGTATAGTGTGCAAAGAAGGTTAAAGTTAGAATCCAGGGGTATGCCTTTGAAGAAGAGGGAGGTCCTCACAAAGGAAAGGATTAAGGTCCTCAACCCATGTGGAGGAGTTCGCCTTGGACCAAAGAAGGTGCAGAGAAGGCAGTGTACATGCCTTAGAAGCAGACATCTCTGCCAGGCACATTGCTCGGGGAGAATTCCTTCTTGATGTCACCAACTTTTCTGCTTAGAAGCCAGTTCATCTATAATGAGCTTGTGGGAAGACAGTGGAGGAAGGGCCTAAGGAGAGAGTGAAGCAGCTTTTGAGGGGGTGGGAGGACCTGCTGCAGGGACAGCTGCAGAGCTCCCTGGGCATGTGGAAGGCAGACCCCGCGGTGTTGGGGTCAGCAGCTTTGTAGTGACTCTGCTTTGCAGTTGCTTGGCTTTCTCTGATACTGTCTTTTCTGCAGTCCAGATTTTGTCTCACTGGTTTAGAAAATCGGGGCCCAATTTTCTAGGCTTCTTTTTCACATGTTAAAATAAAGATTTATACTTATTTTGTACTTCTATACATCTTATTTTTTATTTTGTACTTATGAGTTGTAAATATAAACCTTTTATTAATTTTTACTAGGTTTCTGTCCCATTTTATTTCATCTTAAACAAATGAATATTACCACCTTTTTTTTTTTTTTCTGGTTGCTGTTTCCTTGACTGCTTATCAGATACCAGTAAATATGAGTAATTTGTACATGTAAGAATCTAATTTATAGGACTCAAATATAAGAAATGCTCTGAAATGTGACACTTCAAGAAACCTAATTGTTTTCAGGAATCCTCACAGGCTTTAATTGAATTAATAGCAATAATAACATCCTTGACTGGAAAATAAATTTTTGAAACTTTAACAGATAATGAAATAGAATCTCCCTGAGCTTCGGACAGCTTTTGGCAGACCACTTTCACCTCACAGCAAAATCCAAATGCTATATTAATTTCTTAATATAATTAACAATAAACTAGATCATTTCTGTCAATCAGTAATTCAGGAAAAGAAGTTTTCAGCTTTGCTAAACCTGATATCCATTTGGTTTGCACTATGAACGACAGTAATATTTTCGAAGGAAATCTTAATAAAGTCAGACCACTGTTCACTGTCCTCCTGGAAACGTGTGTTTCCATTAGAGGAAATGCCATCACCAGGTGTCAGGGAAAAGTCTTTGCGTCCAGTTAGTTTTCTAAATGGAATCATCTAACGGTTATTATGTTATCAGCTTTAACCCACTTCAGTAATGTCACAGTTGACAGAGATGGCTGTTGCCCTTAGAAATGGTTTTCCAGCTTGCAGACACAGGTGGGCTGCGTGGTCCTTGCACGTGGTCCTGCGTGGTCTCCTATAGAATGGAAATTGCTGAGTCTTCCCAGCATTTAAAAACATCAACAGTAGATGCCAGATCATGTTACCCTTAATAGACCTCTTGCACATGACCTATAGAATATAAAAAACATGTATTTATTGGTCAGTTTAAGGCAGGAACCACTCCTGTGCTGTCTGACTGTGGAGGAGGCCAGTGCATTCCTACCATTGTGCTCAGCCAGCAGAGAGTCTCTGCCGTCCTCCTGGTTCCTGCATGTGGCAGCTTCCGATTTGTTCGATGGAGACAGGCATCTGTATGTCAGTCAGTGCTCACTCCTCGTTTTGCAGGTTCTTGGTGACCAGATACAAGCAGACATTTGTGTTTCTTTGTCACAGGCAGAAACAGCACCATTTCTGTTAATTCCTATCTCACTGATATGATCGAGGGTTTATCTAGCTGGAGGAAAAATGCTTCCCTCTTTTGAGTTGGCTTCTGATCACATGTTCTTACACATAACTGTGTAGATAGATGTTAAAAGTTTCTGCCTAAACTCCATGACTACTGTGAAGAATAAAACTTTAAATAAAAATTAATCAAACAGGATGATTTTCAGGACAAAAAAAAAATCTCAGTATGTTTTGACATTTTAGAATTAATGAGAAAATCAGTGTGAAAGAGCTTTGACCAGGGCATGACTGGCACTCTGATAGGAATTTAAACATCTAGGCTTCTTTTTTTTTTTTTAATGTTTTTATATGCTTATTTTTCAGTGTGTGTAAGGAATGCAAACAAACCCATACCCCACAACTTGCTAAGGCTAAAAAGTTATTAGAAATATGAAGACTCTGTTGAGATTCTTTCCCTTATGATTAGTTGATCTCCCCCCAAGAAGTCCCACAGCAAAATTCAGCATGCCTTATAGCCTAGATGTGATGATACAGAAATGACAAACCTGAAAACAGTTATGTAAAATTATTTCCTAAACTTCGAATTCCACAACGTGGTATGCTAAATGTTGTATATGATAAATTCCCTTCCATTAGAACCAGTGTTTGAATGCCATAATTTAGTCATTTTAAATTTGAAAAACTCACCCAGAAGTTAGTTATATGTCAGAATTCAGCTATTAGTTACATGATTGGAGGGTCTGATTTTTAATCATCATAAAGATCGGTGGTTTTTTAGATCTCTTCTCAAGGCAGTACTGAACTTCCTGACCGGAGTTTTTGTTTCCCCACCATGTGCTATCTAGTAGATGACTACATCAGATGTGGCTTTTCAGAGCCATACAGACTAACCCAAAATGACCACATTAGAGTGCTTTGCCTGGCAAGATAGGCTCTAGTATTGATTTGCCTGCAGATTACAGCCATTGCCATCATGGATGATGAACATCACATGGGCTTCTATACCGATGCCACTTGACTTACGTGGAGCCCTAGGTCACAGAGTTTCCTGTTCTGTGTTGATTCTGCTTTGGGAACCTGGGACCCTGTCAAAGATTTCTTAGAGTTTGTCTGACTTGGGTTTTTCAGGGTCACTTTAAAAAAACGTTACTTACTCCTTAATATAATCATATTTGCAAAACTGAGTTGCTTTCTATAATATTTGCTTTCAAATCTCAGTGAGTTATTTCAGATAGCACAGTGATGTTTTATCCTAATGACTTCACATACAAAATCCATTTGAGAATGCTGTTATATTCTTTATATGCTTTAAAATGTATTGTAATGTTCTATTTTTTATAGTTTGTAGGTTGTTCTGTAGTTTGTATTGCCTGGGTTTTGTTGTTGTTCTAGAAGCTCTGCAACAAGTTTTGGCTAAAAGCATTAAAGGTTTTTAACTCAGTCTTTCATTTTGAAGTAGCCAGCCATGAATTTGAGGCTGTGCTGTGTGCTGAGGAGGGAGGTATTGTCTGGTGGTTACCAGGAGAACAGGTTCAACAGGTGTATACTAGTGAGAAGTAATTTTATATCTAAGAATAAAAATGCAACGTGATGGTCAAAGCTATTAGGTAATTAATGTGGAATGAAGGGAGTATTACACTGTGAAATCATGGTGTCAGCTGGTTCTCTTGAGATACAGTGGAGACAGTTTTGTTAAATCACCATAATTTTGGCTAAATCAACAAAGTAAGTAGAAGGCTGGTTTTGGAAAGTGTGTTTTTCCAAGTTATTTGGAATCAGACAAATAAGTTGAAGGTGGTAGAAACTGAAAGTGTGGCATCACTGCAGGGAAAGATGAGGTGAAAAGTAGAATGGTTCATCCTACTTAGTTCAGTCCCAATAGAGCCTCCGCATTTTGTGCAGAGCCCTGAAACATAGCACGTGTCTCACTGTAAATTTGTAAATTGACAGAGTCGTCAGGCTGCAGCACAGGAGATGGTTGAAGACCAGCAGAAATGTAGAAGCAAATCATGAGCCTTGGAGTAGGAATTTATATGCTCTCTAGTGAAAGGCAAAGGGAAGGAATGTTGGAAAACCGTGCTCACTTTAAAAGATACAAAGACAGTTTTGACGGAAAAGGACTCTGTTGGTTTAATCATGTCATATGACCCTGGACTTCAGAGAACCACAGTTCACTTCACTCCTGCCAAATCAAGTCTAACTTTTAAGCAAAGCCATTTCCCGCACATCAGAACCACTTTAGCTGTGATGTATATGAATGGTTTTCAATGGAAAATGCAGAATTTTTCCTCCCTGACCTTCTCTCTAAACAATAAATTTCTCAGAACACTGGTAGTTGGGTAAGCCAGGTGAACTCACTGTAGAGTGGACTTGGCTTTTCAGTGAGAGGTGTGCACAGTAGTGAACATCAACCAACAAACCATGGCACTGAAGAGCAATTTCGAGTTATTTCTAGAAATTTCATCTAAACCTAGGTAGAAGGAATCGTTTTAAAATGCTGATGAAATAAAGGTCTGCTTTGGCCATATTTGACTAATTTCTAGGTTTAAGGAGAGCCAGGACAAGTTGATCGTTGTTACACGTGTGTTACTTTAGCTCCCATGAAATACAGTCTCTAAGGTTTAGAAAATGTCCTTGATGTAGATTTCTTGTCAAGTGATGTACTTCCTGAGCTACTGCTTTAAGCAAATTTTAAATTTGACCTTAAAGTCAGAAACGCTCACTTTTTGTATAAACGCTATGCTGTTATCTCTATTTTGCTGCCTTTTTTCTCTTATTTTTTCACTGCTTCTTTTTGCCTGTTAAAATTATCGTCAGAAATCCAGAGGCTATCTGGTTAATATAAAAGCAGAAAATGCTGGGTATGCCATTTCAGGGAATATTAGAATAAAGACAAAATCCCAAAGATCACAGCCTTTCTGAGTATTTAGATTATAGTCAATCCAAGTAAAGGACAGAAACCAGCTTTGTGTAAAAAATACCATTGAAATACACATCTTTGCTGCGTGCTGTAGAATAGCATGTCTGACTTTTGAAATGTAGAAATGGAGAGGTTAGGGAGGCTGCTTTTGTGAACATATTCCAGGGGAAAAAAAGTGTTACAGCACCTTTTCTTACCGGTTAGTTTTCTGATTTCCATTCCTGAGCATAAATTGCTCTTTTGGCCATATGAATTATGGATTAATCTAAAGCAGCAGCATAGAAATCTTTTGGATGATTTTTGAAGATTAAGGCAGTATTAGCATTCTGTAGAAACAGAGAGGGAAAATATAAAATGTATAGCAGTGCCCAAAGGAAAAAATATACTAGGAAACATATTTCCTTCGTTTTTGTCCTTTTTTTTAAAAATTGAAATTGCTGAATGGATATTAAACTAGAGAAGTTAACCACCCCACCCACCCTCCATCACCACCACCACCAGATTCTTTGTGCCAAGAAACTGCTCACTTCTACACCATAACCTCAGAACTGACTGACAGAGGGGTCGGGATAGAAGGAAGCTGAACAGACACATGGCTCCAGGGCCCCTGGAGCCAGAGGAAGCAGCACAGTGGGCTGGGCAGCAGGTGCGTTTTGGTAACGAGAGACCCAAGCTTGGCCTGTCGGAGAGTTCTGAATTCATGAATGAGTATTTCTGAAGAAGCACGTTCTCAATTCCATTAAATCAAAAACATCGTTATTTGAATTGCCTGTTTAGATGATTTCTGTCAATTTTCTGGTAATTGGCATCATACATAACCATTCTGTTGGTAGGAAAAAAAGACTAGAAAGAAGCCACAGTATTCTCCGTAGTATCTAACAGGGTCGAATTAGGATTCATTTTATAATGTGTGACATATTATATATATACAATATGTTTTACTGTGATTACTGTATGATTTTTTGCTGAGAGTTAGGTATGTCTTTCCCCCAAAATATAAAAGTTTTATCTTAATTCAGGTGATTTTGTTTGTCTGTCTAATGCACCAGACATTTCAAAACAAGGATAAGAGTCATGGTGATAAGGGCACTTCATATATAATTAACAAACTAACACTTAAAGGGTATTGATTTTTTTTTTCTTTGAAGTAAGATTTGTTTTGTTTTGTCTTGCCACTGAAGCCAAGGTGGATTAAACTGATGAAAAGTCGTAAGCAATACTGATTAAAAATACCCACAGGAAAGCCCTGTAACATATTCCATGCATCACTTAGACTCCAAATTTGTCACTGGTTATTGAAAGCGTTTTTCAGGCGTCCCAGGGCACATTTATTATGAGTGCTTATTTTAAGTGCTTTTGAATGCAAAGCAAGCAGGTTGCAGCCAGCGTACAGGTGGCGTTCTGCTGGTGACACGCGGATGCTTACAAGCCCATGTTTTTGTCTTGCAGAGCTGTCTTGGTTCAACTGGTGCCTTCCCGGGTCGTGCTTGCTCAGTCTCCTCCTCATTCTGTGCTTCAGGGAATCCTATGACAGACTGTATCTTGATGTGGTTGTCTCAGTTTAATAGCACAGACTTGAAGGAGTTTAAAAGGAGACTGGAAATCAACACTGCCTACTGCACATTTGCTTGGAATTGCACAGGAAAAAAAAAGGAGAAGAGAGAAACTTCATTCAGAGGTTTTGTTAGGTTACAGGCGATCACATTAATTTAATTACTGCTGCTGCTACTGCTGCTGCTAAGTAGCTTCAGTCGTGTCCGACTCTGTGCGACCCCATAGATGGCAGCCCACCAGGCTCCGCCATCCCTGGGATTCTCCAGGCAAGAACACTGGAGTGGGTTGCCATTTCCTTCTCCAATGCATGAAAGTGAAAAGTGAAAAGTGAAGTCGCTCAGTCATGTCTGACTCTTAGCGACCCCATGGACTGCAGCCCACCAGGCTCCCCTGTCCATGGGATTTTCCAGGCAAGATTACTGGGGTGGGTTGCCATTGCCTTCTCCAATTTAATTACTACTAGGTCATAATAATGTGGAACTTGAGTGATAATAGTGGATTTAAAACTGTATCAGTGACATAACCTGTGCCGGAGTCGGGTTAGAAGTGTGGTCTTACCCAGAAAGCACTACCTAGGTAATTCCCTCTATGTTTTGTGCCAGTGCTAAGCTACTGATTGGTTCATTGTAATTATGAAAAGGAATAAAGGGTGCCTATCACATGAAGATAGCTCCTTCCCTAAGCCACATATCAGAAGAGGAAGAAATGCCACTAACTTCTAAAGAAGTTTAAACCCTATATCAGATTTTAATTGTAAAATAGCCAACAGGTATATCAATGATAGAAATGAGCTACATGTACACTACATTTTTATCTAATAAAGCAATTTCTTATATGACTCCTGATTTGTAATTAGATTGGAAAGCTTTGGCCACCTTAATTATGGTGGCCAACTGCTTTCTAGTGACTTCAGAGCGCATACTTTGTGTCTCGATCTTAACTTATCCTTGTTTCTGTGAAATACAGTTTCATCTACTAGGCTCTTAAATGTTTATATTGAAGGTGACTAAATGTTTAATATAGTTGCATTAAATGCTGTATGAAAAAATGTAATTCCGTTCTGATTTAACACTTTGTGAAAAGTGAAATGACAAATCCCACATTACATCCTGTGTCTTTGGGCAGATATATGTGTGGTGGCATGGGATGGGAAATCCAGCACCAGCTGTTATTTACCAGGGTTGCATTTTATTAAATAACCCTTATTTGAAAATAACAATTTATAGCCTTGAAACTTTCAAATCTGTGGAGTGATTTCTGAATTCCTTCCTTGTATCTCCATTCAGGGTATAAAATATTCAGTTCTATATGGAGTCAGTATATTGGCTGCAGTATATTGGAGAGGGCAGAATTTTGCCATTTCTTGCCTTCTTTCTGTAAATGACAGCTTTTTCAAAAATAACACCCACTGGACAGCTCTTAGACATGTATTTCACTATGACATAAAGTAATATGCTCTGGCGGGGTTATGGTATTTCCACTCTCCAGATTTACATAATTCTCCTCATGCAAGAAAATCAAATACTCTCTCAAAAAGTTCAAAATAGTATTTTACCTTCATTGTTTTCAGCTTCCTCCAATTCCTTCTCCTTTTTCCTCACTTAAAATCGTATCTTCATTGTCAACTATATATGTATGTATATTTATTATTTTTTGAGGATGTGAGTACAGTTTTTGTCAGCTAAGTATCTATTTTATTTGTCTTTTCCTGGACAGGCAGCGTGTAAGCCAGCTCCTTCCATTAGCCGGGGTGCTGAATTAGGTTAAGGGGACCTGGTCAGCATTTGACCGACTCACCATCACACGTGTGCACACACCGTCACACATAGTCCCATATACTCCCTCCGTTCCCCCTTGATAACTTGAAGGCTATGCATTAACTCACCTCCGTCCTAGAGGAAGAGACTGTTACCTAAGATCCTAAATTGTGCAACCTGGAAAGTAAGGAAATCTTCAAATTTAACATCTGTCTTCAGTCAGCTTTAGACCATCCCCCTTTATAACCTCCCTGCTAATAACTCAGCAGCCAGAACTGAAGGAACTTGCTAAAGAGGAGAAGAAAACCTATGAAAGCTAGGCTTAGTTCCCTTTAATTCAGTCATTCTTCTTGAAAGGAAAGCAGAATTCTTCAGTATAAGTGAAAGCCAGTCAAGACCCAGTCCATGACCCAGGTGCTAAAATAACCACCACCCCCTCCTGTTTAGAATGAGGCTAGAAAGGCAAGGGAAGAATTATGATGCTTTTGGTTTTAGTGACAACTGTTGTGTTTGAGGGCATTCATATATACAATTCAGCTATAAGACTTCTCATGCAGAGCATTTTAATTATGGTTAATTCTATTTTTAACACAAAGTGAAAAATAACGTTAAAAAGTATTGCCTAAGTGACTGATTAGTTCAAAGACATCCCAAATGGGTGGTGATTTTAAATTCCTTTGTTGTACCAGGCACCGATCACTGTTTTTAGCATATGTGAAATGAGATGAGATGGGTCTGTCTCATTTACTTCTGCGTAACCCCTCCAGCAGATAATTGTTCTCATCACAAACTGCAGCAGTTTTTTTAAGTGATCAAAATTTCCCCAAACCTGATAGAGCACCAAAAGGCTCTAGGGGTAGGGGGAGGATTGCACATTATTTTCTAACCTGTGTATTTCCAAAAAAAAATTTTTTTTTACTTTTTTTATTTCTCACATGCATCAGAAGACCAGCTGTTATCTCTGTACTTTATAAACAAACATTAAAGAGTCCTAATTAATTTTATAATTAAAAAAATCTTAACCCTCTACTAATCCAAGCACTCATTTTATAATTTATAGAAACAGTCCCAGAGAGATAAAGGGCCTTGTGAAAGGTCACAGTTCTAGTTAATTACAAAAGTAAAACTGTAACCCTCATCTTCTGACTCCCAAAATAGTGTTTTTCTCTGCCTCACAGAATTGGAGCTTAATTTGTGTACACTTTGAGATGTTCATAAATACACTTTCATATTCAGAAACAATGGGGCTTAAGAGTAAAATGCCCTTAAAATGAGGTTATTGCTTGATTCTAAGTAAAATCTGTCTATTTTCTTTCTCACTATCCTGTTGATGTTCTAACATCTCTAAACTGTTAGCTTGCAGTGAGTTACAGGATCTGAAAAGTTTCTGATGAATAATTCAGTCCTCATAAACAAAGTCAGTAGCAGTATTAATTGGTAAGGACATGTTATAATATAGTGTAAGTTCCCTGTGGCTTATCAGAAAATACTTCACAGTTTATGGGAAGAAGCGTTTTTTAAATATGGTGCGTAGTGGAGATACAGAGCAATTAGATACACAAATGCATTTCACTGGAGGACAGAGCTAATAAGCTAACAAGAGGGAGTCAAGCACCATTTTGTATATTTAAGCATATATAGCCTCAGGGCCATGTTTTAACATAGATCATACATTCATGTTTAATTATTGAGAATGCTTAAAGCTTGTCTTTATGAAGCCTTTCTAATGAGAGATTCAAGCTAAGAGATTTTAAATTGAGGAATTGAATTCACATTTCATCTTTTAATTCTCTCTTTTTTTTACTATTTTTATTAAAATCTAGGCTGTTTGCATAAGTACAAGCTTCATTTTAAACAAGATCAAATGCAAATGCATAGTAGATTTGCTTTAAATTAATGTTGAAAATCACATTAATTTCACATTTGTCCTTAAATAAATACAGGAAATACTGTTACTATACAAATGCAAAAGCAATGATATGAAGAAAGTGTCCTATTAAAAAAGAAACATATAGAAAACTATGAAGTTATTTCATCAGATCTACTTCTAAATGTAGGAAAAATAGAATTCCACTTTGTAGGATTATAATCATACAGAAAAGAATGATATAAAAGCTTATTTCCATATTATCAACAATTTGCTAGTCTGTTGGGAAATATAAACAATACTGAGGCTGGAGAGTGTTGGACTATCCCATAACAAAACAGGGAGAGTTTTAGGTGCATTTTTAATAGCACCCATTGTGCTCAATAGTGGTGAGTTTCTGCTCAGTAGGCAGACATCTGGGCCACTCTGAACATTCATGTCCTTCCAGGTCACTTCCTGGTTCAGTTGGAACCTCAGACTTAGGGGATGGCCTCCAGGGACTAATACCAAAGCCCTGAAAAGACCCTGGAGAGTGTCACCTCTGGCTAGGGGAGGGGAGTGATAGAGGCTGTGGGCAGAGTACAGGGAATGTTCTTCTGTCGCCAAGTCATGTCTGACTCTTTGTGACCCCATGGATTGTAGCATGCAGGCTCCTCTGTCCTCCGCTATTTCCCAGAGTGTGCTCAAATTTGAGTCGGTGATACTCTCTAACCAGCTCATCCTCTGCCATGGCCCTAAATCTCTCCCCTAAACCACCCTTCTTTTATAAACAATTTTAGTTTGCTTTTGGTCAGGACTGAAACATCAACCCCTTGTTTCACGTAAAAGTTTCCTGAGGCTCCTCTTTACTTGTCCTCACTGCCCTGTACCTCAGTTTTCTGAACACTTGCACGAATCTGCTCTCAGCTACATCATGGTCTCTGCTTCCTTGAGCTGACTTCCTAGCACAGGCTTCTTTACCCTCAACCCCTCCCTAAGACCTGGAGCTAAAAACTCAGTCTCTTTCCTGGCTAGTAGTAAAGCCAGACACCCAGGCTGCCCTCTGCTGAACAGGATGATGGCATGAGCAGAACACAAGCAAATCCAGAAAACCCTAACAGTTCTTCCCACAGCCAGACCTTATGAATCAGAATATTCCCCTTCAATGGGAAGGGAATTATAAAGATCTCTCACAAGTTTCCCTAGTTATTATTTGCTGTACTGTTAGAATGTGGACTAACTTGGCTCATGCATGTAGTCTCTCGTGTCTTTGAACCTGGTACACTTCAGACCGTTGCTTTCCATCTCAGCCAACACTCAGAAAGAGAGCATAAAACCACAATACCCTGATTGTTCTGTTCATGCAACAAGGGAGAATTAATTTTTAAAAAAACAGCTAAAAAATGAGACAAAACATGGAATTCATTTCAGCAAACTTGGAGAAATGATAAAAACACATCAATCCATTTTAGCTATCAGTTCAGTTCAGTTGCTCAGTTGTGTCCAACTCTGCAGCCCCATGGACTGCAGCACACCAGGCTTTCCTGTCCATCACCAACTCCCACACCTTGCTCAAACTCATGTCCAAGTCGGTGATGCGATCCAACCATCTCATCCTCTGTCGTCCCCTTCTCCTCCCGCCCTCAATCTATCCCAGCATCAGGGTCTTTTCAAATGAATCAGTTCTTTGCATCAAGTGGCCAAAGTATTGGAGTTTCAGCTTCAGTATCAGTCCTTCCAATGAATATTCAGGACTGATTTCCTTTAGAATTGACTGATTGGATCTCTTTGCAGTCCGAGGGACTCTCAAGAGTCTTCTCCAACACCACAGTTCAAAAGCATCGGTTCTTTGGGGCTCAGCTTTCTTTATAGTCCAACTCTCACATCCATACATGACTACTAGAAAAGCCACAGCTTTGACTAGACGAACATTTGTTGGCAAAGTAATGTCTCTGCTCTTTAATATGCTGTCTAGGTTGATCATAGCTTTTCTTCCAAGGAGCAAGTCTTTTAACTTCATGGCTGTAGTCACCATCTGTAGCGATTTTGGAGCCCCCCAAAATAAAGCCTGTCAGTGTTTCCACTGTTTCCCCATCTATTTGCCATGAAGTGATGGGACCGGATACCATGATCTTAGTTTTCTGAATGTTGAGCTTTAAGCCAACTTTTTCACTCTCCTCTTTCACTTTCATCAGGAGACTCTCTAGTTCTTTGCTTTCTGCCATAAGTGTGGTGTCATCTGCATATCTGAGGTTATTGATATTTCTTCCAGCAATCTTGATTCCAGCTTGTGTTTCTTCCAGTCCAGCGTTTCTCATGATGTATTCTGCATATACGTTAAATAAGCAGGGTGACAATATACAGCCTTGACGGACTCCTTTTCCTATTTGGAACCAGTCTGTTGTTCCATGTCCAGTTCTAACTGTTGCTTCCTGACCCACAGACAGATTTCTCAGGAGGCAGGTATGGTGGTCTGGTATTCCCCTCTCTTGAAGAATTTTCCACAGTTTGTTGTGATCCACAAAGTCAAAGGCTTTGGTGTAGTCAATAAAGCAGAAGTAGATGTTTTTCTGGAACTGTCTTGCTTTTTCAGTGATCAAACGGATGTTGGCAATATGATCTCTGGTTCCTCTGCCTTTTCTAAATCCAGCTTGAATATCTGGAAGTTCACAGTTCATGTACTTTCTTAGTATGTGAGATGAGTGCAATTGTGTGGTAGTTTGAACATTCTTTGGCATTGCCTTTCTTTGGGATTGGAATGAAAACTGACCTTTTCCAGTCCTGTGGCCACTGCTGTGTTTTCCAAATTTGCTGGGATATTGAGTGCAGCACTTGCAAAGCATCATCTTTTAGGATTGGAAAGAGCTCAACTGGAATTCCATCACCTCCACTAGCTTTGTTTGTAGTGATGCTTTCTAAGGCCCACTTCACTTCACACTCCAGGATGTCTGGCTCTAGATGAGTAATCATATTATCATGGCCATGTTGGGTCGTGAAGATCTTTTTTGTGTAGTTCTTTGTATTCTTGCCACTTGTTCTTAATATCTTCTGCTTCTGTTAGATCCATACCATTTCTGTCCTTTATTGTGCCCATCTTTGCATGAAATGTTCCCTTGGTATCTCTAATTTTCTTGAAGAGATCACTAGTCTTTCCCATTCTATTGTTTTCCTCTATTTCTTTGCATTGATTACTGAGGAAGGCTTTCGTATCTCTTCTTGCTATTCTTTGGAACTCTGAATTCAAATGGGTATATCTTTCCTTTTCTCCTTTGCTTTTCACTTCTCTTCTTTTCTCAGCTATTTGTAAGGCCTCCTCAGACAACCATTTTGCCTTGTTGCATTTCTTTTTCTTGGGAATGGTTTTGATCCCTGCTTCCTGTGCAATGTCACGAACCTCTGTCCATAGTTCATCAGGCACTCTGTCTATCAGTTCTAATCCTTTGAATCTATTTGTCACTTCCACTGTATAATCTTAAGGGATTTAGTTTAGGTCATACCTGAATGGTCTAGTGGTTTCCCTACTTTCTTCAATTTAAGTCTGAATTTGGCAATAAGGAGTTCATAATCTGAGCCACAGTCAGTTCCCGGTCTTGTTTTTGCTGACTGTATAGAGCTTCTCCATCTTTGACTGCAAAGAATATAATCAACCTGATTTCGGTGTTGACCATCTGGTGATGTCCATGTGTAGAGTCTTGTGTTGTTGGAAGAGGGTGTTTGCTCTGACCAGTGCGTTCTCTTGGCAAAACTCTGTTAGCCTTTGACCTGCTTTGTTTTGTACTCCAAGGCCAAAGTTGCCTGTTACTCCAGGTATCTCGACTTCCTACTTTTGCATTCCAGTCCCCTATAAAGAAGAGGACATCTTTTTTGGGTGTTAGTTCTAGGAGGTCTTGTAGGTCTTCATAGAACTGTTCAACTTTAGCTTCTTCAGCATTACTGGTTGGGGCGTATACTTAGATTACTGTGACATTGAGTGGTTTGCCTTGGAAATGAACAGAGATCATTTTAGCTCTAAACATGCTATATTTGGTGCATTGTGAGGCTCCAGAAGGAATACCAGATCAGCCCTACAGTACAGTGCTCTTGGTGGTGCTAGAGGTAAAGAATCTGCCTGTCAATGCAGGAGATGCAAGAGACACGGTTCAAGCCCTGGGTTGGGAAGATTCCCTGGTGGAGGAAATGGCAACCCACTCCAGTATTCTTGCCTGGAAAATTCCACAGACAAAGGAGCCCAGCGGGCTTCAGTCCTTGGGGTTGCAAAGAGTCAGACACAACTGAGCACACACATACACACCCCAGCTCTTTTAGTTTGTGAGCAAGGCTTCTGTAGTCTTGATCAAAACAGCAAGAATGACTGGGAGACGCTTGATTTACCTTAGTGTTAGAAAATGATACTTTCAAAACTATCATTTAATTTAGACTTCCTCTCGTTCACACTGGCTTTCTTCCCATTTACCTGGAAGAACTGTAGAATCAGAGAGATAATGTAATCCAACCACTCCATTTTACAAATAAGTAAATAGAGAATCTCTTAGGTTACATGACACAGCTTGGTTTTAGCAGATCACTTGACTCCTAGACCAGCATTCCTTCCGTAAGTCATCAATGTGTAAACCAGAAATAATTCAAGTAAAATTTCTTTCTTTTTAAATTTTTGAAAATTAACACACATGAGTGTATACCCATTGTAAAATACCCAGTACGGAAATATAAAGTGAAGTTAACCTCCAAACATGTGCTGGTTAATCCATTCTCCTTTTCAGAAGTAATCCCTCTGAGTCCTTTCAGAAAATTTTCTATGCATTTACATACATAAGTATAAAAACTTAGGATTTAAAATCAAGTCATCTCGGGAAATATTTCTTGAGACCATGTTGGCATTAACACTTCAGGCAGGAGCTTCTGAGCTCCTTATTTTTCTCTATGACGAATCTGTGTCAAACGTAGCAGTGGTTAACAGAGACATTTCATGGTTTTGTGCCATCTAGCTATGTGCCCTCAAGCTCTATCATATTCTCAAGTTTAAAGGTGAATTTCAATGTGCAATATTGGTTTTCTTGTTGGAAATATAGTCAGTTTTTAATGCCACCAACTCAGGTCCATGCCTCATGAGAGAAGAAAATGAATGACCCACCCCCACAATCCAAACAGATTTTCTTGACAGTTTGCTTGGCACCCATCTCAGCAGAAGCATGCCATGCTGTGAAAAGCAGAAAGTTGTGAGGACAACCTATACAATCCCATTAAAAATAATCATAATAGCTAATGAAGATTCTGGTAATGCTGTTTTCCTTGTCACCTCCCTTAGTTGTTGTAACTTTCAAGCAACCAGTAAAATCGGTGAGTGTAGCAGGGCGAGATCTGAGCTCTGTTCGGTCACTTTCTTCCTGCCGTCTTCCCCATCCAGCTTTTCCCTCTCTGATTGTATTTTCCTCCTTATTTCTCACTATGCATGGAAGCAAGCCACATTATCTGAGTTGTCACTATTATTGAAGAGAGCTGGCCCATTCCATCATGAACTAGACTAGAGAGGACAGAAAAAGAACCCTGGCCTAGAGCCCCAGGGCCCAGCTTGCTGCCAGGCCTGGTATCTTCAGCTGTTTGACCCTGAGCAAGTCCCTTCATTCCTCATTTGCCCACAGCTCCGAAATGACAGAGTGAACAGAGGTGTTCTCTGAGATCTCTTCCAGTTCAGGAATTCAGTTCCCTTCTATTGAAGTATTAGGAAGTGACTGACATACGCCCACCTGTGTGCGCAGTAGTCCTCCTCCTGTGAGTCCCTATACATGAACACACAGACCACACACTCAGCAACAAGAAGAAATGGCTCTTTCATTGTCTCTGATAGAAGATAAGCTATAGGTGCTATTTATTTCCCCAAAGGACTTTATATATGAAACCCGAAGACTGTTAAATTTATCAAATGCGAAAAGAGAAAATCTCATCTGCTGTTGAGATAGCATCCTAGGAGCCAGGTCAGAGTACTGCATTTGCTCACCAGAATCGGGCCAGACCAGAAACCCGTCCTTTGGTTTGGTTTGATTCATTGTGAGTCAGCAGTGAGTTTGCACCTGTAGAAATCAAACTGTCAGATCAGATGGTAAAGTTGATCCTTGAACTGATATTTCTAGAGTTGCAGCACTGAAGAATTGTAAGTTGCCCCGCCTCCGCAACAATGTCATCTCTAACAGCCAGATTCTGCCAGAAGAGCTGGGCAGATCTTTTATAGGGTGAGCACGGAGGTTAAGCAGTTCAGGTCTGATCTGTATCCAGGTGTTAGGAAACCAGGCTTCACTGAGATTGTAACAAGGGTACAATAGCTTTCAGGGAAATGAACCAAAAGTCCAGGGGGTCTGGAGGCCTGGGTCTCAGTCTCTCTCTCCAGGGCAGCTGCTGAGCACCTTGGGGCTTTGGAAAAATCACCTCTTCTCTCTGGACCCTGGCTTCCTCACCTCTAAAATAGAAGGGTCAAGTAGATGGTCCTATTTGCTGAAGAGTTTTATAGCTTCTGATATATACCTGTTTGGTCACACACAGACCGAACAGAAAGTAGAAAACAGCAACAGGCATGCAATACCTTTCCACTGGTCCTTTCAGTTACACATTACCTTTTCAAACAAACAAGGATCTTCCATAAGGAAAGTCCCATTAGTCATGTGTTGTAGGTGCCAGGCACTTACAGAAACTCTCAGGCCACAGACATATCCTCTCTTCCTTCATTCACTCTTTTATTCATTCTGTATACAGAGTAATTACATGTGTGCCTGTGAAGGAGAATTGGAAAAACAAGGGATGTTTCTACCTTTCAGTACACTTTAGAAAGATTAAAAAAATAAAATAATAATCTCCTGAACTAGCAATTAAAAGAAACCAACGAGAGTTTCCCAAATAATTATGAGTATCTGGAACCCAATTTTTTTTTCTCATACCATCATTAACCATGACTGGTTTCAGGGGGAGGTATTCTGTTCCATTGGAATTTCCATCATAGACAGAACCTGGATCTATCTGAGAGCACTGAATCAACTTTTGCATGAGGAATCCCAAACCTTCCCATCATTTCATGTCTGGTGAGTGGGTTACTATTCCTTTAGAAGGTTGAGAGGATTGTTGGCACTTCTACCTTCCTCCAAAAACAAGACTTAACAAATAAAAACACACCAACATACAGTTCTCATAAGACCTTGTGCGTTTCCTTTCTAAAAGGAATTTAAGTTTCAACAGAGAACAAAGACTAAACACCCAAAACAAAGAGTTTCTAATGATAGAAGTCGGGATATCAGCTCATGAGAGAGAGAAGGGCTGCTTTGGGGGCAGGAGGCTCTGTAGGGGCCCTTCAGATGCATCCACCTGTGAGTAAATGTAAGCCACACTGGCAACCCACTCCAGTATTCTTGCCTGGAAAATCCCATGGATGGAGAAGCCTGGTAGGCTACAGTCTGTGGGGTCACACAGAGTCGGACATGACTGAATGACATCTCAGTGCAGTCCTGGCCTTCTAAGCCTTTTCAGAATCCCAGAGATGCTCCAAAGGGCAAGTTTCAGTTCTGCAAATGGGTTTATTACTGCCAGTATCTCATCTCCAAACTTACTTTCCTCTTCACCAGAAATAAATCTTTTGGAGGCTTATGAAAATTAAGTATTAGGAAAATTCTGTCCTCATCCACAAGATAGCATCCACAAGTCCCAAACAAAATCACTTCCTTGACCTTCACGTATATAAGGTCAAGGAAGGTCTGTGATTTGGAGAAGGGGCCTAGAAGAGTCGGGCAGGTTGTCTGGTCCCACTGGATTCCAGCTAAAATGGAGGGTGTGCATTGGGGTGGTCTCTCCTCTCAGTCCTTCCCTGAACTCACTAGTTCGTGAGCACTGCTCTTCCAGATCAATAAGTTATTGCTGAGAAATCATTTCAGTATGTGACGTAAATGTCTCCAGTGGAGCCATCCCCCTCCATAACCCCACTGTCCTTTCAGTCTGTGCCCCAGAATCCTTGCTTCACGTCCCAGAGAAATTCAGTTACCCTTGTCCTTTTCAGGGGAAAAAACATTGATTGATATCTTAGCCCTGACATTTCACCCTCTTTTATCTCAGAGTGCAGAAACGACTTCACGTTTGTTGTGTTTTTTACTCAAGGTTAATAAAGATCCCCAGGCACATACAGTTCCATGCTGCATTCTAAAGCCTGTAATTGTCCTTCCTTCTAATTGGGGGAAAGGTTACTCTAATGAACCAGCTACTGATTCCCTTACCTATTCACTCTTTTATCAGTATACCTTTACCAGTAAATTCTTTGTTATCTAGATCCTGAAATTTATTTCATTTTTTAAAGATTTAGTTTTTTTTTTTTTTTTTTTTT
>SJYT01017269.1:96603-138775 GCA_006410635.1 Cephalophus harveyi | reverse complement strand
TTTTTTTTTTTTTTTTTTTACAAAATTGCTTCTTTTATCTTATAGCAGACTGTGATCTTTTTGCTTCTGAGTACTTTATAATACAATTTGAACATAATAGAACATTCTAAAATAAAGCCAGGCAGGGATTTCATCCTAACCACTGTTAAATGCTGAGAGAGGCAGATCATATTTTTTAAAAAGATAGAAGGAGGGCTAGGATGGAGGAAGCTAGATCTCATAATTCAACCAGTATATTTGAGGCTTCTGCTGCATGCTGTGTGCTAGTCTAGGCTCTGAGGATACAGAAACAAATAGGACAGCACCCTGGCCCTCACAGAGATTCATATTCTAATGAGTTCATTCATAACAACGGTAATTCAAAGCTAGCAATACCCCCTAAAGGCTGTTGGAAGCTTTATAGCTTATTTCTATGACTATCTATGGAATCTTAAATCTGTTTGGAAAGATATGTTTTAAATCCTGTTTTCTTGGGCCATTAGAAACCCATACTTGCCCCTAATCAATGTATAGAGTTATGTGTAACTGTCATAGGGTAAAAAAGTGCCTCTAGACAGCTTTTGAAGGGATAGGCAGAGAAATCTGTCTTGACGGCTTGAAAAGAAATCGAAGAGTTTTAGGGAAAACTACCAAGCTCCAAGAGCATTCAGATCTGCTAGTGTTCAGACATGGGATTAGGCAGATGAAAAAACCTTCTAGCAAGAAGGAGCCAGGGCCATGTAAGAATGGAGACCCCACTGAAGGAGTTAGATAGAAGCCAGGCTGCAGGCATTTGTTAATACATCTGCTGAGTGAAGGTCGAGGAGGAAGTGTGGAGGCAGGAAGTTGTGGTGGAAGCAGATGCTGAAATACAGAACCCTGAAACCAGCTTGTTCTCAGTCATCTGACCCAACCTCCTGCCTCCAAGCCTATCCCACCTGCACTGTGTCTGACTAGCTGCTCTTTCAGCTCTCCAAGGATGGATATTCCACAACCTACCCTGTCATCTGTTCCAGAACCACATCCCCCTGGCACTTAGAAGTTTTTGCTTTTAAAGAATGGAGGCAGGAGAGAGGTGGTCCAAAAATGGGGAGACAAGCAGAGCAAGTCAGGGCAGAGGACTTGCAGGGGAGTTGGAGGTAGGAACCGTCTTCACACATCAGCCTCCTTCACACTCCAGGGCGGTGGGAACACTGAAAGGGGGAGCCCACCATCTGGAACCACCCTCACGGAAGCCCTGGTTGGCAGAGCGAAGGTTCCTGTTCCTCTCCAAGAAAGCGGAGGGAATCTAGACATCCGCCGCCTCTCATGTCTTCAGTACCCTTTTGTATTCCACGCGCTCTGTTCAAGTCATTACTTTTCATACCAATTCTTGGATGCAGAGAAATCTTGGGTAGTCCAAGTGGCCCTAGATCCAAGTAAAGGACGTGAGGTCCAAGTGGACATAGATCTAAGTAAAGGACATCAGCAAGCCCCACTCCATTCAGACTTTTCCATCTGCCTCCACCCTCTCAGTCACATTCCTGGAAGCAAACCAGAAAGTTCATCCAACAAAAATCACTGAAAAAATCTGAAAGCCTAAGTGCTTTTTTATTCTCCCTCTGTTTTCAAGGCACAGTGTGTCTGGTCTGATCTTACTCCATTTATAGTTCTCCGGCTTTCGTGACTCTGCAGCACAGGACTGTCAGAGCAGGAAGGCAAGCAGAGGCAGGATGGCTGCAGACACAGAGCAGGGGCAGCTGCTGGCGTGGGAGCAATAGTCCCATGGCCATCACAACCCACACTGGGGTCCTGGTGTGCCACAGAGGCCTCACCTTCCCCCATTCCTCGGGTTTCCTGGAGGCGGCCCCCTACCCCTGGGCCTCCCCTTGGCTTTAAGTCTCATTGCAGTCCCTGCCCTCCCTGTCCCCTCCTCCCAGCCCCAGGCTGCACTGAAGCCCCTGACTCCCTTTCATTCTGTGGAAGAACAGAGTCTGCCTATTGGAATCTAGTCCACCCTGAGGATGGTTTTTGGTTGAAACGGCTGCAGTTGAGCAAAGAAGTTCTGACTGTCAGCGTGAATGAGTCCTCCAGCAGGCTTCGGCAGGTTCCCTGCCTCTGGGGTTCTAAGTTAGAGAAGGGGCCGGGATGGTCCCAAAGGACTAAGAATAGACCAGATGATCTCTTGAGATTCCTCCCAGAAGCTGACTTTTAAATAGCAACACTAAGATCCAGTTAACACACAGGCTCCCTGCCAGGAGGTGCTCCTCCTCACATGACACCCCATGCACCTGGGAAGATGTTCTCCTAGCATGAGACACAGTGCAAAAATTCTATGCGACCCCATAGATGGCAGCCCACCAGGCTCCCCCGTCCCCGTTCTTTCTCTCCAGGCAAGAACACTGGAGTGGGTTGCCATTTCCTTCTCCAATGCATGAAAGTGAAAAGTGAAAGAAGTCGCTCAGTCATGTCCGACTCTTTGTGACCCCATGGACTGTAGCCTACCAGGCTCCTCTGTCCATGGGATTTTCCCGGCAAGAGTACTGGAGTGGAGTGCCATTGCCTTCTCCAGCAAAAATAGGTTGCAGGGAGGAGGCTTAAAATCTGCCCTCACTGAACCGTCATGCCAGGGGATGTGTGTATCTGCTGACCTGGCTCTTTGACCTGGTGGGCCTATGCAACTGTCCACACGTGAATGTGTGTGATAAATTCCCCTCCAACACTCGTCACAACTTCTGAGTGTTCTGTGCATTTAAAAATAATTCTTACCATGTAAATATATTGCATTTTAATAAAAATATTTTTTTTGCATTTTACTTTTGTAATATTTGGGGTTTTATAGATTTTTATTTTATTGCCAAGTATACTTTTGTAAGGGAATGTTGAAGTCTTGAGTATTTTTATTCTTTTCAAACTATAGTTAATGTCAACTGTAAGCACTGATAAATATTATTCATATGCGATTTTCCTTCCTCTCCATCGGGTCTTTTTAAGGAACTGTGTTTTGGCATAGCATTTTATTTAAATCTCTGCTTCATTTTACACATTGTTAATACTGAAGACTCTGAAAAATAGAGATGCATTTAAAATCTCTGTGCTGTTACATTTTAGAAATGGTAATGTG
The DNA here is from genome assembly GCA_006410635.1 of Cephalophus harveyi. Classification (NCBI taxonomy): domain Eukaryota; kingdom Metazoa; phylum Chordata; class Mammalia; order Artiodactyla; family Bovidae; genus Cephalophus; species Cephalophus harveyi. The sequence continues at coordinate 135,693 of SJYT01017269.1, read as the reverse complement.
CATTGCTTTGCCAGAGTGGTAATTAAATGTTTAATGGTTTAGAACTCCTGGTTCAGAATGGGGGTTCTAGTCATTACTCACAGTACAGAGCCTCTGAGCCAGCCTCCACTTCTTGGGAGACGCACACGAGAATGGTGATTTCCTGCTCAGTTTGGAAATACGGTTATGTTGACATTATAGTTACTGTGCTGTGGTTTTGAAATAAATGTGTATTGAAAGCACTTGTGATAACATGGTCCGCATTTTGTTTTTAATCAAACTCCAAATGGCAATAGAAGTGGAGCCTAAGCTCCCTAAGCATTTGGGCAGCGGGATGTGGTGGCAAAACAAAGCAAAGCATAAGTTTGGGAGCAGGACAGAATGGGCCACATCCTTCACTGACCAGCCCTGAGACTTTGGTAATTCCTTCAGCACTTTTGGAGGTCCTGTGTTCTCATCCATTAAAAAAAAGAGAGAGAGCTATATGTGTGTATACCCAGCAGTGGGATTGCTGGGTCATAAGGCAGTTCTATTTCCAGTTTTTTAAGGAATCTCCACACTGTTCTCCATAGTGGCTGTACTAGTTTGCATCCCCACCAACAGTGTAAGAGGGTTCCCTTTTCTCCACACCCTCTCCAGCATTTATTGCTTGTAGACTTTTGGATCACAGCCATTCTGACTGGTGTGAAATAATACCTCATTGTGGTTTTGATTTGCATTTCTCTGATAATGAGTGATGTTGAGCATCTTTTCATGTGTTTTTAGCCATCTGTATGTCTTCTTTGGAGAAATGTCTATTTAGTTCTTATGCTTGGGGCTGGTGCACTGGGACAACCCAGAGGGATGGTACGGGGAGGAAGAGGGGTGGGGTTCAGGATGGGGAACATGTGTATACCTGTGGCGGATTCATGTTGATGTATGGCAAAACCAATATAATATTGTAATTAACCTCCAATTAAAATAAATAAATTTATATTAAAAAAGAGAGAGAGAGCTAAAGTAAAAGACAGGGTTACCTGTACATTTTGTGATGATGGGATAAAGTGATGCGCCTAAGGGGCCTGGCACATTTGGGTTGCCTGATAAGTGTTATTTGCTTTCTTCCTTTCCTTCCTTATATCCCTCTCAGAGTCTTCCTTTAAAAAAAAAGTCAGTATTCAAAATAAAAAATGTATTGACCTTCTGAGTAAGATGATAGTTATGAAATCCTTACATGTTTAATACTGTCTCTAATTTGTCATAGGAGTTAATTCCCGAAAATGTTGATCACACGGGATTGAAACAGTATTTAGGAAGTGTGGCAATGTTTGCATAAGCACACTGCATTAAAAGTCTTCTGGTGATCTAAAGGGATTTGCCTTTGCAGCATTTAAACAAAAGAACAAGCAGCAAAAGCTATGAAGATAGGTTCGGAGTCACCACAAAAACATGGAAGCACTTCAATAGTTTCAAAACAAGCACATCCCAGGTTAGGTGGTGAGGAGACTGTTCTTGGAAAAACTTGGAATCATACATATCCTTTAGCCTTTTGAAGGAAAGGTTTTCTTAGCCTTCCTGGAGTAGTTATCAAATATTAATAGTCCTGTTCTCTTCTTGAAGGTTCCAAAGTCTTCATTTTTTGAAATATAGAAAAGTACCATGCTTTCTTTACATGTTGCTATAAATGATTTTAGTATAGAACAGATCATAACTGTATTTTCATTTTATATCCTTAACATATCATGGACATTTTCCCATGACAAGGGAAGCTTTTATAACTTAAAGTATTTTATTTTACTGTTGGACATTAAGGCTGTTTCTGGGGTTGTTGTTACATATTTATCCTCCTTCTACTCTCTGATTATTTTCTTAGAAAAGATACCTAGAAGGAGAATTGCTTGGTTCAGTCATGCAGACTTTAACTCCTAACAGGTATTCCCATGGGCTTCCCACGTGGCGCTAGTAGTAAAGAACCTGTGTGCCAATGCAGGAGACATAAGAGATGCATGTTTGATTCCTGGGTCAGGAAGATCCCCTGAAGGAGGTCCTGGCAACCCACTCCAGTATTTTTGCCTGGAGAATCCCATGGATAGGGGAGCCTGTTGGGGAAAGTCTTTGGGGTCCCAAGAGTTGGACGTGACTCAGCAACTAAACAGCAACAATGGAAAAACCTGTTTCTCTTCTACACTCACGTGTGACACCAAATGTGTGAGTTTCTCCACACCAAGCAATTCCCTAATTCTCAGCAGTCACCAACAGTTGAACTGGACTCTGACAATAACTGCTTGGATTAGGGTAAACCCCACAGGTTACGGGCTCAGGCTCACAGGAGTTACCCTCTCCTCCCTCCTCTTTAAGAAGACTCCAGTTACAAGTCCAAGTTGTCACCTCTGCTTCTGACCCTTGAAAGGATGTAAATCACAGGTTCCCCAATCAAAAAATGGGCAGAAGATCTAAATAGACGTCTCACCAAAGAAGGCATACAACAGGCACTTGAAAAGACATTCCACATCCCTAATTATTAGAGAAATGCAAATCAAAATAACAATGAGGTATCAAGCCACAACGGTCAGAATGGCATCATTAAAAAGTCTGCTGCTGCTGCTGCTGCTAAGTCACTTCAGTCGTGTCCGATTCTGTGCAACCCCGTAGATGGCAGCTCACCAGGCTTACCCGTCCCTGGTATTCTCCAGGCAAGAACACTGGAGTGGGTTGCCATTTCTTTCTCCAATGCATGAAAGTGAAAAGTGAAAGGGAAGCTGCTCAATCATGTCCAACTCTTAGCGACCCCATGAACTGCAGCCCACCAGGCTCCTCCATCCGTGGGATTTTCCAGGCAAGAGTACTGGAGTGGGGTGCCCTTGCCTTCTCCAATCAAAAAGTCTACAAATGATAAATGCTGGAGAGGATGTGTAGAACAGGGAACTCTCCTACACTGTTGGTGGAAATGTAAATTGATGCAGCCACTATAGAAAACAGTATGGAGGTTCCTTTTAAAAAAATAAATAAAAATAGAGTTACCATATGATTCAGAAATCCTACTCCCAGGCATATCTGGAAAAGATTAAAATTTATGTTTGAAAAGATTCATGCACCCCACTGTTCATAGCAGCACTGTTTGCAATAACCAACACATAGAATCATCCTAAATGTTCATCAGTAGATGATTTGTTTAAGATGTGGTGTGTGTGTATATATTCACATACATAATGGAATATTACTGAGCCATAAAAGAGAATGAAATATTGCCATTGGCAGCAACCTGGATGGACCTAAAGATTACCACCCTAAGTGAAGTCAGACAGAGGTAAGTGTTATATGCTATCACTTACATGTGAAATCTAGAAAATAACACAAATGAACTTAATTACAAAACAGAAACAGATTCACAGCCATAGAAAACAAACTTTGGTTATCAAAGGGGAATGGGGGGCAGAGATAAATTAGGAGTTTGGGATTAACAGATACATACCACTATCTCTAAAATAGCTAAACAATTAGGATTTCCTGTCTAGCACAAGGAACTATATTCAATATCTTGTAATAACCTATAATGGAAAATAGTCTGAAAAAGATTATGTGTATAAATATAAAAATGTTCTATGTGTGTGTGTGTAGCAGAATCACTTTGCTGTACACCTAAAACTAACACGCTATTGTAAATCAACTATAGTTCAATTAAAAAAGAAAATCAGGGATTTTCATAACCCATCCTCAAGTTTGATAATTTGCTAGAACAGCTCACAGAACTCAGGAAAACAGTTTCTGTACCAGATTACTGCTGCTGCTGCTGCTAAGTCGCTTCAGTCGTGTCTGACTCTGTGCAGCCCCATAGACAGCAGCCCACCAGGCTCCCCCGTCCCTGGGATTCTCCAGGCAAGAACACTGGAGTGGGTTGCCATTTCCTTCTCCAGTGCATGAAAGTGAAAAGTGAAAGTGAAGTCACTCAGTCATGTCTGACTCTTAGCGACCCCATGGACTGCAGCCTACCAGGCTCCCCCATCCCTGGGATTCTCCAGGTAAGAACACCAGATTACTACATTGTTATAAAAGAATGCAATTTAGAACAGCCACTAGAAGAGATGAGTGGGCTAGGGCATGGGAGAAGGGGCACAGAGCTTCTGTGACCTCTTTAGGCATACTCTCCTCTCAGCACCTCTGAGTGTTCACCTGTCCAGAAGTGTGTTTTCTCTAAACCTTTTGGTTAGAGGGTTGTTTTTTTTTTTTTTAATGCAGGTTTCATTACAGACACAGTTAAGTACATCATTAGCTCTTAGTGACTAGCTCAACCTTTCCAGGAGGTTGTGGCTGATGGGTCAGCCCTCTAATCAGCTGGTTGGTTCCCCTGGCAACCGCCCCCCCCCCAATTCAGAGGCTATCCAGGAGCCCCCAGCCCATAGCCATCCATACCATACAAAAGACATGTCCTTCAGAGATTCCAAGGGTTTTGGGGTGTGTGTATCAGGAAGCGGAGGCAGAGACGAAATTCTGTTTCTTCCTGTGTCATAAGCCCCATTAAGGTCCACCAGCAAATGAGTTAATTTCAGGGATTCTGCTCAGGTGGAAAAAATAACAAGGAGAGGCAACAGGAGGCCGCTCTTCTTTTCTGTTCTTTCTTCACTTCTCATAAACCACACACCTGGGCATGGGCCCTGATTCAACCTGTTAGTTGTTTCTTCCATTAAAACACTGGACCTGATGATGTTTAAAGGCCTGATCAATTCTGAATTCCAGCAAGAGGCAGAAAGAAGGCAGTGATGCGGGAAGGTATTGGGCTGCACCCCGCAGGCCTGCAAACCCAGTGCTCATCCAACTTCAAGACTGAAAAAAAAGGCCCAGAGTCAGCAACAGAGACATCAGTGATTTAATGGATGGGGGAGCTTACATGTCTGAAGCAAGGTCCTGGAGCAAGACCCAACTGTGTTTGTGGCAGACAGCAGACAGGGTTTGGCAGTGGGCTTTGCTCTGGGCCAGGGGCAGATTACTAGTTAAAGGGGAATTGAAGTCAAGTTGGCCCATTGGTGGAGAAGGCAATGGCACCCCATTCTAGTACTCTTGCCTGGAAAATCCATGGACGGAGGAGCCTGGTAGGCTGCAGTCCATGGGGTCGCTAAGAGTCTGACACGACTGTGCGACTTCACTTTGACTTTACACTTTCATGCCTTGGAGAAGGAAATGACAACCCACTCCAGTATTCTTGCCTGGAGAATCCCAGGGACGGGGGAACCTGGTGGGCTGTCGTCTATGGGGTCACACAGAGTCAGACATGGCTGAAGCAACTTAGCAGTGGCCCATTGGTTACCTGGGAAACCAGCCGGGGAGCATGCCCTGTACCGCCCCTTTGATAAGCTGTCTGGTGGAGAGGTTCTGATCTAAAGGTTAGAGCAATCATTACCTGGGGCCGGGAGCAAGAATGTAGGAAGGTCAGCCATGTGAGTGGGGCATGAGTGAAGCAGGCACTGGTTGAGCTGGAGATGCACAGAGAGCAAGAGAACAGCCATCTTCGGTGGCCTGATCATACAGAAGGGGTGGTGGGAAGGGTGGAAATTCTCAAGTTTAGATAAATGGAGATGGAAAGGCCCTATATGGGAGACTTTGGTTTTTTCCAGAAGTGGTGTTTTACAGAACTGTTGCATGCGTAATTTACTGGGTTGGTATCATTTGTTCCCCAAAGAAAGCTAGGGTGTGTTTTGGAATTTTGAGGAACTCAGAATCATATTTTCCATACTTTTATATTTGCTACCATATCAGTAAACTAATGATGTTGTGGCCATCAAGCCAGCAGCCACTGCAGCTGCCCCCAATTGTGTACTTTGAGGGGATTCAAGATGGAGAAAATTGAGATACTGGCCCTAGATAGTTAAGGTGCATATCAAAGGAATGATTTCAATAAGCCTAGACTCTTGCATCTTCCGGAGAAGGCGATGGCACCCCACTCCAGTACTCTTGCCTGGAAAATCCCATGGACGAAGGAGCCTGGTGGGCTGCAGTCCATTGAGGAACTCAGAATCATATTTTCCATACTTTTATATTTGCTACCATATCAGTAAACTAATGATGTTGTGGCCATCAAGCCAGCAGCCACTGCAGCTGCCCCCAATTGTGTACTTTGAGGGGATTCAAGATGGAGAAAATTGAGATACTGGCCCTAGATAGTTAAGGTGCATATCAAAGGAATGATTTCAATAAGCCTAGACTCTTGCATCTTCCGGAGAAGGCGATGGCACCCCACTCCAGTACTCTTGCCTGGAAAATCCCATGGACGAAGGAGCCTGGTGGGCTGCAGTCCATGTGGTCGCGAAGAGTCGGACATGACTGAGCGACTTCCCTTTCACTTTTCACTTTCATGCATTGGAGAAGGAAATGGCAATCCACTCCAGTGTTCTTGCCTGGAGAATCCCAGGGACGGGGGAGCCTGGTGGGCTGCCGTCTATGGGGTCGCACAGAGTCAGACACAACTGAAACGACATGATGAGCAGCAGAAGCAGCAGCTTGCATCTTCTCATACATGGAAAAACTCTAAATTCATTAACTTTAGATGTCTGATTTTCTTTAATTAACGGTAATCTTTTGACTAGGTCTTCCCCAATGACTCAGCAGTAAAGAATCCGCCTGCAATGCTGGAGACACAGGTTCAGTCCCTGGGTTGAGAAGATCCCCTGGAGGAGGAAATTGCAACCCACTCCAGTGTTTTTGCCAGGGAAATCCCATGGACAGAGGAGCCTAGCAGGCTACAGTCCATGGGATTGCAAAAGAGTAGGACCCAACTTAGTGACTAAACAACAACAATCTTTTGACTATCTGGTTTTTGTTGCAAAACTCCTGTATATCCTGGCTCCTCCCTTATATCTTCGGAGCTGTCCCTTGAAGCTATCTGAGAGACCGTCTTCCAGGCTTAAGTCTCCAGAAGTTTCACCAAATAAAACATAATTCTCAAACTTTCACGTTGTGCATTTTTCAGTCGACACATATTTGCTTTGACATCCCAGTGACTCAGATTGCAAAGACAACCTAACTCCCATGCTTAGCTCAGTAACAATGATAACAATTTTGGGTGCTTGCTAAGTGCCTGATCCTGCTGTAAGCACTTTCCAGGCTTCAGCCCTCATAGCAAACCCAGGGTAGGTTCTATTATTAGCTCCATTTTGCATAAGAACAAATTGCCCAAGGTCAAATAGGTGATGAGCCAGGGATGTATTTGAGCTCAGGTTGTGGCTACAGAGCTCTCGGCTCTAACCAGGAGGAAGTAGGTCCTAGGCAAGGCTGTGTCTCATACACACACACACACACACACACACACACGAGTAAAGGAGCTTTCCCAAGAGCAGTGTATTTGCGTGGCCAGCCTTTGTACAAGGCCCTGTTCTAGAGTCAATTTACTCTTCACAACAGACCTGCAAGGTAAGTGTCACTGTTCCTACCTCGCATATCACCGTAAATGCTGGGTCTAGAATTCGAAAGTATAAAGTCATCATGGTTAGGCTGGAACCTGGGACCTACACTGGAGTGCTTGGCTCTGGACACACATCTCCTCAGGCAATGGAATACAAAGAAATTATAAGGGATTAAACATAACTGCACAGAGCGCAGGTGGGACAAATTATGGACAATAACATACAAAAAAGGCCACAAACCAACTGCCATTTCTGAGGTCCCAAGAGCAAAAGCAGGGTAGGCTATCCGTGATCCCCGCTCACGACACCACCAAGAGGGTGGGCAGACCACCTAAGCTATGTCTCCTGCCCAGCCCATGGGCCCACCTGTTGTTAACCCCTTTAAGGACCCAAGCTGCTCCTGTCCCAGAGTGCACAAGGGCAGCTGTTACTTGTTTTCACTGCCTTGTGCTGCAGCACAAACCCCAATAAAGCCTTGCATGGAATTCTCATCTGGCCTCAATTTCTAGTAACTAAAGAAAAAGTCCAGAGGCCCATGTTAGTGACAATCCCTCTGTGTCAGGGGCCTTCAGCCCAGGGCACGTGAGCACAAGAGTTTCACAGAGTGACAGATTTAAGGACACCAAGTACTCCCTTTCCTCAAACCATCAGAGAGAGCAGCTGCCGACTCAAGGTCAGGGCCGAGATCCTTGAGAGGCAGTAAAAGGTGGCAGGACCTGACTTCTCCCATGTGTGATGCGTGCTTGTCAGGGCTGCAGCCTTACCTAACTGTATCTCAGAGTGTTTGAGACTGCAGTGAAGCCCGCGGCTTTGGAGGCTCCTCCTCTCTGTCTCTCTCCCACTCTCAGCTGGAGGAAGAGCTTTGAGAGAGTCCTTTGTCACCCAGCCCTCCCTGTGGGCAAAATCCAGAGCCTTTCAAAGAGGGGGAGGAAGGTGTTTCCCTGTGTACTTCAGATAGCTAAATAGTACACCTTCAAGTAAAGGAAACATTCTAAGAACTAAGTTAGTATTTTGCATTTTCTTGGGCATGTATTCACGCTTTTGAACGGCTTTAAGAAGATAGAACAGACATGCAGTTAGCCTCGGGTATTTAAAGTATATGACCCAAGCTCTGTGCTACATGCGCATACCCATGCGCATACCACTGCCACCATCAAGATAAATGAACTTATCTGTTGCCTCTCTAACATCCTTCCCTCCACCTGCCCTGTCAACCATATCCCATCCCTAGGCAGTCACTGATCTGCCTCCTGCCATTTCAGATGTTTCATTTTCTAGAATTGTATATACATGGAACAATACAGTAGATATTCTTTCTTTTTCTCTGGTTCCTTTCACTTATTCATTCAATTGCTCCATGCATCAATATTTTGCTCCTTCTTATTGCTGAATGTATCCATTGTATGAATATGCCACAATTTGTTTATCCCTTCACCTGGTAGTGGATATTTAGACTGTATCTGATTTTTGGCCCTTAGAAATACAAGGGCTATGAACATTTGTGTCTTTGTATGGAAGTATACTTTCCTGTCTCTTCAGTCAATATTTAGGAGTGGAATGACTGGATTATACAGTAAATATATGTTTATTTAAGAAGCTGTCAAACTATTTTCTGAAGTGGTTGTCCCATTTTACATTCTGCCAGTGTGTAGGAGAGTTTCCCTTATTCCACATATTCGTCACACTTGGTATGATCAGTCTTTTCAATTTTAGCCATTTTAATAGTTGTTATGGTACCTCCCTGTGGTTTTAATTCACGTTTTTTTCTAATGGCAAATGGCATGTTTCCACATGTTTATTTGGCATTCATCATTTTTTTCTGGTGAAAGGTCTTTCAAGACTTTTGCACATTTATTCTTGGGTTCTTTGTTTTCTTGTTACTGCACCTTGATAGTTCTTTATATATTCTGGATTTACCAGTGTTTTCTCCTCACCAGTGAATTATCTCCTTTTTTTCCCTTTGGCCACACCACGTGGCTTGTGGGATCTTAGTTCCCTGGCCAGGGTTTGCACCCGAGCTTTAGGCAGTGAAAGCATGCAGTGCTACACTAGATCACCAGGGAATTCCCAGTCCAGTGGATTATCTTTTAACTCTTTTAACAGGGTCTTTCCAAGAGAAGTTCTTTTTTTTGATGAAGTATGATTTAGTAGCTTTCTTTTATGGACTGTGCTTTGAGCGTCATATAAAATCCTTGCCTACCCCAAGCTCATGAAGATTTTCTCCCATTCTTTCTTCTAAAAATTTTATTGGTTTTTATTAAATTTTGTCAAAACATTACCAAATACCATAAATCCATACTCATCTTTTACATTGATGCATTACTTGATTACAAGCAAAAGGTGAATATCATCGCTTCCTTGTTATCATTGCCAACTTCTCTATTGTTCTAAATTCCTACCATAGATTTCGATGTCCACATTCTACCAGGAGTGTATTGTGGATTCTTCTGTAAATAAGGCACTTGACAATAATTATTGATGCGTGCTTTGTAAGCCCTAACACACTCACTCTGTCTCTCTGCTGTTAATCTTTCTCATTCTAGTGATAAATTCTAAACTGCTGCCCTCTAAAACTTAACTTTATGTTTAATAATTGTCAAATTTCAAGTATCTCTATGTTTGATGTTAATAATAATCATGGTATCTTGATCCCAAATAATTTTTAACTTATACTTTTTTAAAATTAGCATTTCTTTTCACAGATATGTTTTAGTTGCAAAGAAGTATGATAGTGTGAACAATAAAAGACTTTCAAGATTAAAAATATATTACATTAGGGTGAAATTCTGTGGGACTATATAATATTCTGTGGGAACATACCCATTCAAAGGGAAAAAGGAACAATGAAAAATTTCTAATCATTAAAGTAGAGCTTTTCCTGTATTTTTTTTTTTAAAAGCTTTGTATTTTATATGCTATTGTTAAGTCACTTGAGTCTTGTCTGACTTTCTGTGACCCCATGGACTGTAGACCGCCAGGCTCCTCTGTCCATGGGATCTCTAGGCAAGAATACTGGAGTGGGTTGCCATGCCCTCCTCCAGGGGATCTTCCCCACCCTGGGATCGAACACACATCTCTTATGTCTCAGACATAAAGACATTCAGAGAATGGTTCCTGTGTTGGCAGGAGGGTTCTTTACCACAATCACCACCTGGGAAGCCCTTAGATGCTATTAGTTACATTTAAAAGAATGGTTTTATTTTTAAATGGCACTATTTTCAATATGCTAGAAATTACATCCTTTGTAGCACTTTAAGCTGTGATTAAAAGTTTAGATGTCAATGTAAAAATTATAAGGGTGTAACTAAAGTTTTCAAAATTCTTTCAGAAAGTATGTGTTTTTGTTTTTTTTTTAAAAGCAATACTACCACTGCTACATATAGCCATCGTACTACCTCCCACAAAAGAACTAGCGGTGGAGGCCAGTGCTGGCTGAGTTCTGGGCATGCTCCTGGGAGAGGGAGACACATGCTCAGAAAGTGGATTTACCTTGGCACATTGGCTGTTCCTGGAGGGGCCCAGGCAGCAAACCAAACATCTCAAACTCCTCTTTTCTCTGAAAAGAAATTTAAAGGTGAAGGTCACAGGCTAAGTCAGTCTTATACCCTGTGGGTGGAGAATCTCCTCAGCACGGTACTTGGGAGGAGGCAGGAGGCAGAAGAGAACAACAGCTGGAGAGTGGAGTGTGCCCCTCCAGTTAGAGAATCCCACCCTCTCAACCAGCTCAGCCACTTTCTCTGGCATTGCGGTCTGCTCCTTTCTTCTATTGAGGTTAGCCTTAATTATAAGGCAGTGTCAACCAGTCACACTGAAGCTGGATTCTGCTCATCCAGTTAAGAGAACAGAGGCCCAGGAAACCATGGATATTGAGCAGACATGGTTTGATGACAAAAAGGGAACAGGAATTGGGGGGGCCCTCAGAGGAGTCTGACCAGGTATCTGGGGGACAGGACCACAGTGGGGGGCAGAGAGAAGGGAGCACCTTGGAGATGGGTGCCTCTCTGAGATGTGTGTGATCACATCTGGGGTTTTAGGAATTAATCTAAAATCTCATCACAAAGAATATAATTATTCTTATAATTTTGCAATTAAAGTTATATTAATTAAATTAAATGATTAATATTACATATTTAAATTTTAAACTTGACATCACAGTGCAGGAAGAATATTAATAATTGCTCGGTGTGGTCAGCTGCAATTTTGTGGTGCTAAATAGATGCTCACTTCACTCAGAAAGTAGAGAAACCAGGGATGCTTTTGGATATTATATTTTCCTGGACTTTTTTCTTTTCTCCATTCCTTTTATGTTCTGTATTATGTCTAGATTAAAGGTGATTTGCCATGGATATTATACACACTTTGGTAATATTTTCCGCCTACAAAATGTTGAAGTCGAAAAACTGACATTCTTTTCTAAAAACCCATTTTGATAAGATGTGAATTCCCAAATAGACTTTATTCTTGAAAAACTCATAACCAAAATGGAATTAAATACCAACATTTAAACATAATGGTTAAAGATTATTTTGTTTAACATAATGAATGATAGCAAGCCAGTTGGCAAATATTAGAATTATGATTTAATCAAATCTCTATTATTCTGCCTTGTATTATTTTAAATTAATGGGCTTCCCAGGTGGTACAGTGGTAAAGAATTCACCTGCCAATGCAGGAAATGTAAGAGACACAGGTTTCCATCCCTGGTTTGGGAAGATCCCCTGGAGGAGGAAATTGCAACCCAGTCCAGCATTCTTGCCTGGAAAATTCCATGGACAGAGGAGACTGGTGGGCTACAGTCCAGGGGGTCGCAAAGAGTTGGACGTGACTGAGCGACTGAGAACACAGTTCACAAAGACTGTAATGTTCTTCCTAAAGTTATCTAGCTACCATTGTCTCTCAATATTCTTTTAATTGTCTTGTTCCCTATTCATTTGCTAATTTTAAAGGGCATAATTGTATTGGAACATAAAATTAGCAGCTTTCACAATCATTATAATTGGAGCATTTTACTCTTACAGTAATAAATATGCATATATAGTTCAACCGACTAATTGAATTTCAACATATGAAGTATAGAGATTTCACTTCAAGATTCATCTAGACATTTATAGTGAGTGTGATCTATTAACAATAAATCTAAATGGTGTGCCCTGTGCATGTCACCAGAGTTGACAAGCTGAAATGATATAATGGTAACCTGTTAACCACAGCTGTAGCTCAGGCACAAGCTCGGGGTGCTTTAAATGATGAAAAAGTGTACATTTATGTTATTGAATGCAAGTCCGTGTGCCTGCTGCACAGCGAGGCCAAACAATATCAAAACATTGGAATTCGGAGCAGAGAAAGATTTACTGCAGGGCTCCAGAAGGAGCTGGGTGGCTCATGCCTTAAAACCCCCAAACTCCCTCAAAGCTTTCAGAAAGCCCTTTTCTAGGAAAGGTGAGGGAGAGGCGTGGTTAGTTGTAGCAAACATCTTGGTGTCAGATCCTTTGTTCTGCAGGTCAGTCACGGTCAGGTAATGATGTTCCTTTACATCTCCACCAAGCAAATGTTACTCTTTGTTCTGACAAGAAAGGAAAAGGCCTCAAGACTCAACTTTCACCCTCCAAGGTCCAGTTCTGGTTAAGAGGAGGGGGTCCTTGTGCCTGCTGGTTACCCCGCTGGGGAGCACTCATCCAGCACCCAATCTGGGTCCTCCCACCAGTGCCCAGGCCCTGGTGAAGAGGCAGATCTCAGCTGGCTGATATTGGGCATGTGCTCCGCCCATGTTACAATTAAACTTCCAAAAGCTGGGGCTGAAGTTCAATTCACAGATTTTGGCTGAATATCAAGTCCCTTGGACAGCAAGGAGATCAAACCAGTCAATCCTAAAGGAAATCAACACTGAATATTCATTGGAAGGACTGATGCTGAAGCTGAAGCTCCAACACTTTGGCTACCTGATGTGAAAAGCAGACTCATTGGAAAAGACCCTGATGCCAGGAAAGACTAAGGGCAGGAGGAGAAGGGGTTGACAGAAGATGAGATGGTTAAATAGCATTGCTGACTCAGTGGACATGAGTTTGCGCAAACTCCAGGAGATAGTGAAGGACAGGGAAGCCTGGCGTTCTGCAGTTCATGGGGTCACAAAGAGTCTGACATGACTCAGTGACTAAACAACAAAAAACAAGGTCAAAGGCAAGCTTTCAGTTCAGTTCAGTTCAGTTGCTCGGTCGAGTCCGACTCTTTGCGACTCTGTGAATTGCAGCACGCCAGGCCTCCCTGTCCATCACCAACTCCCAGAGTTCACTCAAACTCATGTCCATCAAGTCAGTGATGCCATCCAGCCATCTCATCCTCTGTCGTTCCCTTCTCCTCCTGCCCCCAATCCCTCCCAGCAAGAGTCTTTTCCAATGAGTCAACTCTTCTCATGAGGTGGCCAAAGTACTGGAGTTTCAGCTTCAGCATCATTCCTTCCAAAGAAATCCCAGGGTTGATCTCCTTTAGAATGGACTGGTTGGATCCCCTTGGTTTGGTGACATACAAACACACATTATATACATGTGTATCCATTGTCTACCTTCATCTGCTTCAGGGAAGGGGAACTTGGAGCCCAGGAATCAAGGATGGCAGACTGAGAAAGACATTTCCCTTGGTTTCTCCTGAATATGACCCAGCGCCGAGTAGCACAGCACACTCTGAGACAAATTAGAGATCCCAGAGACAGGGCCCAAGCAACACAGGAACACATGGCTAGCATCAGAGAGGAAAAAGCACCATGTGCAAGAATTTTTCCCAAAGCTCTAGGAATCACAGAAGTTGGTAGGGATCCTTGGCCCAACCCTGACATTACATAGACCAGAAACTGAAACCAAAGAAAGAATATATTTGCTGAGATCATGCAGGTGGTGAGAGGTAAAGCTGGAGACAAGAGTCCTTGACACTCTGTCCAAAACCCACTCTCCAAGACAATGAATAAGCAGAATGGGTACTAGAGGAATAGAGCCTGTCCATTGCCAGATGTCAAAGCAAGTTTGGTCAGTATCCTCTCTCTCCAGGTGACATGTGCTAAATCAAACTAAAATTTAACTTGAATATAGAGGCTTAAATGGTGCTGTCTGATTTTGGAACCAGGCCTTGGAATCCAACCTCTAGTGGGGGAAGCCCAGGTACTTGCCCAGGCGTATCGCCTCACCTGCCTGACCCTGTGGAAAGATGATCTCTTTGCATTGTTAATGGGCTCCTAACCTTGGCTGCTTAAGGGTTACAGTTGAGCTGCTCAAGGACTGGGCTATGAGACAAGAACTCTGTACTCTGGGTCCCAATAACTGTCCACCACATCGCCAGTGTCTGCCACCAGAGAGAGGAGGCCGGTTTTTGTTCTAAATCTCATCTGTCCTAACAGGAAAAAGGTGCCCAGCTCTATTTCCTCATCCTGGAGAAATGAACCAAGCCCTCTCTTTTTAGGCTCCTACCTTAACCCCACCTTCCCTGATACTTTATTCTTCCAACTTCTGATTCCTTCTGAAATTGAGTGCTCAGGTTTGACCCACATCCACTCTACTAGATGATTGCTATTCCTTCATCTGCTTTCTGTATTCATGTATTATGATTTGGGATTACAGATACATCCTAGTTTTATTGAAAATAGTGACAGAGCTTTAGTTTTTTGTTCTCTATGTTTTTGGAGTGATGTTGAGATACCACCATTTATTTACATTCCTCAAGTCTCTGCTTTGTTTTTCAACATAACTGTTAATTGTACTTTTTGGTTTCCTGAATTCTCTAAATTTTCCACAGTGAAAGTATATTACTTTAATAAGAAGAAAATGCACGCACACACACACACGCACAGAGTTATTTTGAGACAAGAGGGCCCAAGAAGGCTTGAAGCACCCAAACTGGCATCTTCCTCCCTCTTGCTGGAGGTTCTTGCTGGGCCAGCTGAGCCAGTGAAGCCCCTTTTTCTTTCACACTCTAGCTCCCTGACACCATGCAGCCATCCATGTGGTCTCAAGCACCTGCCAGAGAGCATCACATCCTCCTTATCAGGGAGCACATTTCTGGTTTCCTCAGTTCTGGGGCAGGCTATGAAGTAGCCTGTGCCATCCATGCAAGCTAATTGCATGCAGTGTGGATCCTTTCCAGAGTTATGAATGGTCATGCCTCCAAAAACACAACAGGTTTTATGAACAAAGAATTCAGTGTGTGCATGTGTGTGTGTGCATGCATGTGTGGTGTCTGTTTTGCCATGACACACTTGAGTTTACCTCCCACTGTTGCCATTCCAGTCCCCGTGGCTGGGCATGCCACAGGAATACTCCATGACTACTTCCTCCAGACCTGAAGAGTCCCAGGCACATATGAGTGACCCCTGTGAGGCAGGCACCCTGGGCCCTGGAACACTCTTGAACTTCCCTGTCCCTACAAAGTCCAAGGGAATCCAAAATCCCAAGATCTAGCACAGACCCCTACAAGCTCTGCATTCACAGGGTGAGCAGGAACCCAGTGAGGAATCCCCAAATCGAGGGATTTGGGGATCCCCAGAAATCCTCGTATGTCCCCTGAGCTCTGACTGGGCTCCACCTCAGCCTGAGGCCACTGATGTCGCCCTTGTCCCGGTGAGCACAAAGGTCTCCAAGACACATGGGCCCGGAATGCTCTTTTCTTCCTCCCCGTCTCCTCCCCAAGATTCTCTGCCTCCTCTTTCCCCAGGATCTCACACTTTATAGCCTAACCTACAAGTAGATTTTGCTGGGAATCCTGTAAGAATTGATCCAGCCAATTAAGTCAGGAAATTGCTCTCTAAATTTATCATATCCATCAGTCTCATCCAAAATGGAAGCACTAATTTCCTGGGCTGAGACTTTGAGGCTATTTTGATTTAATCCAGCAAAAACTACAGCAGGCTTCCCCCACCTCACAGGCTTACTCATTTCTCAGTCAATTTTGATTTATTAAACTCAGCAGTGTAAATACCTCATAAAATACCCCTCATTAATACTCCCCTGCTGGACTCAGACATTTCCACTGTGGAGTCTGATAGTGCTGCTAAGGAAACAGGCAGAAAATTCCTGTTGTACTGCCTTGAGTTTTCTGTGTCCCTACTTGTGAATTTGTTTATCTGTAACCTCTTTTCCAACAAGAGTTTAGGGCAACATGTGTGTGGAGATTTATTCACAAATGGCAAGTTATCCTCTATTAAAGCCAAACTCTACCTGGGTCATCTGCACCACCATGAGAAGACCATCTGTCACCCCAGTGCATTACCCTAATTGATCAGACGAAGCCAAGAAGAGCCCACGAACATATGCACAAAGACAGTGTTACATTTGGAGACTGGGTATCATCTTTAATTAATCATGCCACAGCCTAACATCCTTTTTGTTGCTGTAGCAGACTGTGATTGTGTGTACGTGTGTGTATGTTCCTGAACAGATGAGGGGCCAGCACAGACTCCCAAGGATGTCTCAGCCAACAGCTGCATCGAGCAGCAACTGGAAGGCAGTCTCCAGAGCAGCACGGGGGCTGGACTCCTGCCTCCCTTGCTCCTGGGCTACCATTCGTGCACTCTGAAGGAAAGGCTGAGGGATGTGCCAGCCCAGATTAAAGGACTTCTCAGCAAAGATCAGCCTCCAGCCCCTAGTCCCCACTGCCTCTGATCGGAGGGACGTCCCTGGGCCATGTTCAGACTGCTAGGAGAAGGTGGACAACCTGGGCCAGCCTTGGTCCCCATGTCACACTGGGGCAGCACCGCGATGGCCCAGCCCTGGGCAGAGAATCCAGAACTATTAGGGCCATTAGCTTAGTTTCTTTCCAAGATAATTGGGATGTGCCCCAGGCCCTTCCTGGGGCCAGCCAGAGAGGGGCAGACTCAGCCCATGAGAGCCACATAGGCCATCATTTCCAGCCCAAACCTAAGAGCCTGCCTTCCTGATGCCTTACTCTCCAATTCCCTCACACGCCTAGCAGGTCCACAGCCCAGACATGGCAGGGGAGATCAGCATGATGGTGGGTTGCAAGCAGGCCATGAGAGACCTGGGCTGAGCCAGAACTGCAGCCACGTGCCAGCCTGAAGCCAGCCCTCTCCCCCATGGTCACTGCCAGCCAGAGCTCTCTGAAGCCAGATGGGACCCCCGCAAGGCAAGGCAGCAAGTTCCTGGCCTACTGCAAAGGGAGAACACCCAACTGGCTCCACCGTCCCATCGCCACCTGCTCTGCGCCTTTGGAAGGCAAGGAGCACAAGTCCCCAGGACAGTGATATCAGCTGTTGGGGAAGCACCGTTGTCCAGGTGAGGCCTCAGGCCGGAAGCTGTGTTTGTTCAGTGGGCTTGGGTAGTAGGTGGTCGTGTACACGTTGGTCTGCTGCAACGGGTAGAAGTTGGCTCTGTCATCAGGGATCAGGTTATTCTTGTTCAGGGTCTGTGGGAGAAGGAAGGAACCAGAGAGGAAAGGGTGAAAAGGAGAGATGGGGCAAGGGAACAGGCCAGGGCAAGGAAGTCAGGAGCCCATCGATGAGAGAACATTCTGGCTGTTGACACAGTGTTCTGTTTATAATACCACTGCCCTCTCTGAGAGCCCATCCCAATTATGCCCAGCTTAGGGCCAGGACCCCTGCACCCTTCACCCAGCCCCTGCTTCTACAGGAGGGCTCCCACCTTGAATTCCATGGGTGTGTACTTCTCATTCTTGGGGGTGCCCCCACCCTTGTAGTGCAGGTGGTTGGGGGTGGCGGGATGGACGAGCGTGGACTCCTGGGACTGGTGCTGGCAATGCTGGCAGGACAGGTACACCACCAAGGTCAGCAGCCCAGAGCCCAGGAAGCAGGAGATACCTGTGGCCACCAGGTGGACGAGACTGAACCCTGGGAGAGCAAGAGGCCAGAAGTAAGGAAAGGGCCCTGTGAAGACCCCCTACCAACTGCCTTCCGAGAGGAGGCTCTGAGACATAAAGGGCTTTGCGGCCAGAGCTATCAGAAACAAGGAGGCTGAGTGGCCTTTTCACCACGGACCTGTCTCACAGGACCACCTGTGGCTTGGGTCAGAGGAGGCAGCCAGTGGTGTGGAGTTGCATGACCCCTCTTGAATACAGACTAGACAACCACCTCTTAGGTGGGGGACAAGGGCAGAACTGCGTGGACTCCCCTACATATGGTCTAAAGCAGTGCAGGACCTCAACAAGGTCTGAGTGTCCAGAGCAAGAAGTAGACTCCAGATTTTGGAGTAGGTGGTCCTCCTCCTTGTAGGGGTGGTAGTGGGTAGAAATGCAGCGTTGTGAGCTGGGGCAGGTTCCTTTTACCTCCACAGCTGGTGGCCTCATCCACACTGGAGGCAGGCAGGATCACTGCACAAAGACAAGCAGAGTGGGTGTCAGAGGCAGCGAGGGGAGGGGATGGGTCCCTCTTAGGGCTCAGTAGGTCTCTATCGAAGGACCCCTGGGTCAGCAGTAACCTGTGGGACTGGGAGCGTCGACTTTCACTCCCCTTTGTCTTCCCCCGAACCTCACCTCTAAGAAGGGTTGGCCCATCCACTAGATGAGAAAGGACAAAGGCCCAAAGTGTGTGAGTGTCCCACTCTGGGGTTTCATCCTGCACCCCTCAGAATAGTTCAGAAGGGGAAGGAAGCTGGGGACTCAGAGCAGAGAGGGTGGGTGTGAAAGCGCTGGCTAGAAGACCCACCGGGACTCTCGCCGTAAGGGCAGGGGCGGCTCTGGGTGCTGTTTCCAGGACAAGCGCTGGGCCCGGGGACCAGCTCCTCACAGTGCCGGTCGCGGCTTTGCACTCCGTCCTCCGTGCATGCGCTCCACTCAGACCACAGTGACCAGCCTTCTGTGGGTTGTGGGTTGGGATGAAGTTAACTCCTCAGATCTCATAGTGGGGATGGGCAGGCTCCACAGTTGCTCCCCAGATCCTGCCAGACGCACTCAGTACCTGGGCAGGCCTGTGTGGCACACAGCGCCTCCTCCGTGTGCAGCCCGAGACAAATGTCCTCGCCGGGGGAAGGCGCGGGGCTGGTACAGGAACGGGTGCGTTGGTAGTGGCCGCCACCGCAGGAGGCTGAGCACGGGGACCAAGCGGTCCAGCAAGACCAGGCACCCCGCACTGCAAGGCATGGGGTGTGTGAAGAGGGGCCGCGGGTGCAGGCAGGGCCCAAGACAGTCTTTTCCCCATCCCAGGTCACTCTGCCCGGGCCACCCCACCCCTACAGCCCACTGTGAGGGAGTGCCCCCTTCCCTCTGGGGAGGCAGGGGAAATGCAGGCTGCAGAGAAGACCCCCAACACCAACTCCATGTCAAATTAAGCACCTTCTCTGGCTAACCCATTAGGGAAGAGAAGGCAGCAGCACAGAGGGTGAGGAAATGCCTGGTCCCTGGGAGTCGCTGCTGTGTCCGTTTTCAGGGCCAAAGAAATTGCTCTGGGGCCCCTTGTGCAGAGTGGGCAGGGAGGAGTGGTCTCCACCCTTGAGCTGAGGCCTGGGGAGGCCTGGGAGTTCCCTGGGCGAGATTCCTTGGGGGAGGGTTACCTGGACAAGCGTGCGGGTTGCAGTCCTGATACTCGGCGGCGTCACCCACGCAGGGCAGGCCACCGTTGCGGGGCTCGGGGTTTGTGCATGTTCTCTTGCGGACGCGGAAACCCAGCTCACAGTCCCGGGAGCAGGAGGACCATGGGCCCCAGGCGGCCCAGCCCCCGCTCACCGTGAGCGGGGAGGCGCCCCCGCTGCGCAGGAGATCCTCCACCAGGGCTGGAGGAATAGAGGGGGCTGGCTTTAGCCAAAATGTTAAGTCGCTTCAGTCGTGTCCGACTCTTTTTCGACCTCAGGGACTGTAGCCCATCAAGCTGTCCATGGGATTCTCCAGGCAAGAATACTGGAGTAGGCTGCCATGCCCACCTCCAGGGAATCTTCCCAACCCAGGGATCGAACCGGCATCTCTTACTCTCCTGCGTTGGCAGGCAGGTGGTTTACCACTAGCGCCACCTAAGCCTTCTCCCAAACCGCAACCCTTCCCCGCCCACGCGTCCCCCAGCTCTCACTCCACCTCCCCCCCTTCCCCGCCCCCATCGCCCTGGGGCTGTACCGTCAGTGTCGCAGGCTCCTGAGCCGTCCGCCGGGCAGGTTCGGGTTTCCATCCTCCTCCGGCCAAACTGCAGCCCGTGGGGGTCGGGCAGCGGCGCGCGGCAAGTGAAGCGGAAGCGCTGCTCCTGCCGCGCCCCGCCCTGGGTCACGTTCACCGGCAGCCACGGCGTCCACGGCGTGTTGCGCCGCACTTCGGGGCAGGCCTCGGGGTTGCACGTCTTGAACTCCTTCGGGGTGAGATCCGGTGCTGCGTCACAGCCGTGCAGACCCTGGCCTGCCCCTGCGCTCCGACCCCGCCCCGTCTGCCCTACCCTGGGCTGCGGGCCCAAGCATCCCGCGCCCGCCCCCGCCGCGGCCGGACCCTCACCACGCCGCAGCCCGGGCAGGAGTTGCCGTTCTCACAGGTCCGGCGGCGCGACTGCACGCCGCCCGCACAGTTGCTGCTGCACTTGCTCCACGAGCCCCAGGATGCCCAGAAGATGGGCACCGGGCAAGGCGTGTTTTCGTTACAGAACCTGAGGAGCAGAACGGGAGGAGCCATTACTCCTCCTTTTCCTATGAGAGGTCACTGGGATTGTGAGACTTGGGAAAATCGGGAAAACGAGGGTCCACTGGATCACCCGGAGAATCCAGACCACCTTCTGGGGGGCCCGGGAAGTCGGGGACCTCGGGGCTGGCTTGTCGCGGAAACCTCCAGCCACATCCTAGCTCACCGCTCCTCCCGGCTCTTGCCCACGCAGATGCGGCCCCCGTGGCGCGGCGCAGGGTTGCTGCAGCTTCGCTGGCGGACCTGGAATCCGATCCCACAGGAGGTGCTGCACAGGGCCCAAGACGACCACGGTGTCCATGCCCCGTTCCTGGTGGGGCCAGAGGGGGCAGAGACAATGACCCTCTGAGTCCTAGCCTCGCCCATCTAATAACACCTGCATAGATGGGTTTTGTATTGTTGTCAGGACGTGCCATTCACGGGAAATACAATAGCCCCTAACCAAACCATCTCAGGAACGACGTACTCCTGCATTCATTTGTTCACTCCTCGAACGCAGATTGAAGGCCTTCTTCTAGACATTAGGCTGTACTCATGGTTAGAGCACAGAGACAGGACATGGCCTCTACTTGCAAGGACAAAGGACATCTTCTCTAGAGAAGCAGTCCTTTCCCATCAGTAACCTTTGTTTCAGCCCTGTTGGCTGGCAGACCTTACAAATTTTGGTTCTACAACTAGCTGGCTTTTTAAGGCTGGGCGATTTATCGAAATCTTCTGTGTTTCATCATACTCTTATCTTTAAAGTACGGATACTGATTGTATCCTACTCCATGAGGGTGCTGTGATGGTTAAATTAATAAATGGATATAAAATTATTTTAAGAGTGTCTGGAATTATGGATTATTTATTTTAACCACTTTAGGGAGTCCCCAGGTAGTAGGCAGTGTATAGTAGGTAGTATATATATATATATATATATATGTAGAGAGAGAGAGAGAAACTCATTTAACCCTCCCAACAACCTTCAGGGAGGGCACCGTAACCCCCATTTAGAGAAGCTCAGAGTGATTAGGTGGCTGCCACCATCCCATGCTGTCCTTCCAGTTGAGGACTGCAAGGCTTATTGAGGCTATAGATCGTCTGGGGGTGACTCCCATGCCTATCCAGACTTCTTCTTTGTGTGCAAAGCACCACCAGGCAGACACTTCTCTCCTGCTGGTGTGGAAGCTCTCCCAGTGCTCGTTTCCTGCCTCAGACCTCAGCCACCTGTCCAGTCTCCTACACAGCCCTGAAGTATTTTCTGTCCCTCAGTGCAAACACCTGGCTGGGATGAAGCCCCATTTGCTCTATTCCCCTTACTCCATCCCAAGGCCACCGCGGGCAAGCCCTGTATCCTCACATACCTGGAGCAGTTGGCAATGTGAATGGCTGGCCCTAGGCAGTCGAGGCCCCCACAGCGGGGTCGAGGGGAGTCACAGGCTCGGGACCGACACAAGCAAGAGCCTGAGTTGTCCCCATCCAAGTGCTCACATGGTTGCCACGGTGACCATGGGCCGAAGCCCCCATCCCGAGTCACATTTCGCACCTGTGGACACACATCGGGAGCAGGACCCTGTCACCCAAGGCAGGGGCAGGGAAGACACAAGGTCCCAGGGCTGTGGGGACACCGATGGAGAGTTGGCCTGAATTCGGGGGAAGAGGTCCCTGGTAGGGGTGCAAAAGGGTGCTCACAGGACATGCTGTGATGTTCTGGGTCCAGAGACTCATGTTGGAGCTGTCCTCAAGAGTGCTGCAACGCTGCTGCTTTCCATCCCAGCCGCAGTACGGGTCCCGTGCCCCCAGGCAGGCCCTGCCAGACAGAGGTCCGGAGCCTCAAGCCCACTGGACTCCCACCCTCGTCTGCATCCCAAGAATATGCCTGGACACGCCTCTCTGGTCACCCCCCTCATCCAGGTGTCTTCCACAATAGTAACTAAGTTCCTTGACTACTTACTGTGTGCCAGGCATCATTTTAAGCACTTCACTAGTGTGAATTAACTCAATGCAACAACTCAGTGAGGAAGGTACTGTTATTATCCCCATGTTATATGGAGGAAAATCAGAGCTAACCCTGGACTCACACTTTTACCCTCCAGAGCCCGCACACTTAACCAAGAAACTACTGAGTCTGAGTACTTGCCTGAGTCAGGGTTTCCACACTGCACATCTAGGGCCACAGGCGAAGATGTGGTGAGCAGAAACCCAAAGAGGCAGTACCTCCCTGCCAGACGCTATGATTACAGTGATGGAAAGGACCTTACAGATTACCTGAATCGGTGGTTTACAACCCTGGCTGCACATCAGAATCACTAAAGGAGCTTTTTGAAAAGTACTGATACTTGGGCCCATCCCAGACAAAGAATCTCTGGGTGGGTGGTAGGGGGTTTAAAAGCTTGTGGATGATTCTAGTGGGAGCCAGGTTGGGAATTGTGGGCATCCATAATACAACCTTTTTGTTAAACAAAGGAAGAAATAATCACAGAGAAGGGAAGAGGTATTTCCTGAAGATCACACAAATTTTACATGACCAAGCTGGGGTTAGAATCTAGGCGCCCCCTACCACCACCACCCCCACACTCTTCCCCTTGCGCTTCTGCGTCCCAGCTGGAGGCTGTATCTGACTTCACACACCGAGTAAACATGGGCCCATGCCTTAAAACATAGACACAGGGGACACAATCCTGGGTCACCTGGATATCCACATGCTTGTGCTACTCAGTGGCAGGGCCCAGAGTCCAGTGCACTAACATCATAAGAATAAGCTCAAACTGGGATGGGGCAGGGGTCACATCCCAGGTCCCCCTTCCCAGGCAGGCCGATCTGGTCGATCTGCAGTAAGCCAGGAGAGGAACGGTTCACACACCGATGCACCCCTCAAAGCCCCCACTTCTCATATCCTAGGCTCCTCTCTTTCCTTTCTCCTCCTGACTTAGTCATTGTATCTTCTATAGTTTTTAACAACAAAAAATTGTATCTCTACCAATAAGACTTCGAGAAGGGAGGAAAAGAGTATGGGAATTAGGGAATCAGGATGTGCTATCCATTGCTAAGTAAACACAATCTCAGCTTCTGAAGCCTGAAGGAAGTTCCCTCCAACACCCAGAGAGCCCACCGCCAATCTCAGGGGACACCCTGGGTCCCGTCTGCCTTTCTTTCCCCAACTTCCACTCCCTCTGACAAGGCCTGGCTGCTCCACAGCAGTGGGCCTGCTGCGGACAATCTAGGAGCGCACTGAGAGTGGAGCAGCAATCGGAGGTTAGAAAGCAGAAGAGGCTTGGGGTGAAAGAGGTGCTGCATGACAAAGAGGGTGGGGGAACCCACGCCACGACCTGAGTCCGCAGAGGGATTTTCCATTGGCCAAAGGCTGCCTAGCACTGAAGGGATACACAGAGGAGTCAAGGGGCTGCCCCTTTTCGTGTCTCTAGGATAGAGTCTTCCTTTTCTCTTGAAGCTTCAGGGAAAATCACCTGTCAGGGGAGTTCTTTATTTTCGGTGAGTTCAGTAGGCCATATCAGGCTCCAGAGAGAAAAGAAGTTATATGAAGACCTTATAAAGAAGAGAGTGGGGCTCCCCTCCTCGCCAGAGGAGATCAAAGACAGTGCTGTCTCTTGCTCCAGTAACTTATGACCTCACATAAGTGAGACAATGCCTGGGGTTTCAGTGACTGCCAGCCTTGCTGATTGCCAGTAAGCACACCATGGCCCACCTGGAAATCCAGAATGCTATGTTGCTATGTTTCCACTTTGTTCCCTCAGGGACAATTTGTGTAAATTATACAATGTACAGGTGCTCATGTTTTCATTCAGGATCAATGGTTTGGTCTGGGGGTGTTTCACCAGCAAATGAGTCAAACTAGATGTCATGGGACTAAATACAATACATGTGCAAAAGTAGTCCCAGCAACCGGTGCTTTTGAGGTTCTGCTTACCCGCTGATGTTTGGGCCAAATTTGCTGTGAGCAGATTCAGTCAATCAGAACTCAGTAAAGCCCAGTCCTGAGTGTATTTGCCTCAGCTCTCAGAAATGGGTATCAAACTCAAGAAGCACTGACATGGTACTCCACAAGCAGTATGGATTAAATAATAAAAAGAGAACTAGCCATGACTAGTGATTAATAACATGATTCTAGCCATCAAAAACAACCATATGCTAGAAGAGAGAATGGATAAGAGTAGAAAATTTGAATTGATTTATGCAAGGTAAAAACAGAAGATTCTGGAGGAATGCAGTTTGCCTCGAGCTACTTGTTTCATCTAGGGCCTAACCAGTTCTAGAACAGTTGTTCCCAGTCTTGAGTACAAATTAGCATCTCCTGGGGATTTTTTAAAACAGCGTAAGCAAGCAAAACAAAACCCCTCCTATTTCTGGGCCTTCAGGACTGGAGTAAGCCCAGGCACTGGTGTCTTTGAAATACTCCTCAGGTGATTGTAACGAATGAGAGCCTTTAGAATTGCTGTTCCAGGGCCACTTATGTCAGGGTTTCCAAGTCAAGAGATGAGGTATCCTGTGTTTCTAACCCATGACAGGATAAAGAGCAACGAAACACACAGAGTAGATGCTGGCCCCAGCCCCTCAGTCAGGATCCCTCACCCTCAGCCTCTCCTGCACTCAGTCCTCCCAGAGAAGAAAGAGGAGAGCAGATTCTCCACGGACACACCTGCCCTGCCCTGGCCCAGGTTGCCCGAGGGGACCTGCGAGACTCGCCTGGCACCAGTGCCTGAGCTCTTTGCTTGTCCACATTTGCTGCTTTTGACCAAAGGCCACTTCAAAGCGTCCAGAGCAGAGAATGTCCTTAAGAAAATTAAAGCTCCAAGCGGAAGAGAGTTAAAGTGTGTCTCTGATGGCAGGAATGGGTGGCAGTTAAGTTCTTTCATAAAGTTAGCCATCAGACCAATAATATATCACCATGTCTTTTTTACTGCAGTGTCTCAAGCAGTCATTACAAAAGGGAACAGGTTCATTCCATGGGCTCAGAAGCAGGACAAAGATGGATGGTGGAATTTACAAGAAGGCCAATTCCAACACCGTGTAGCCATAGTTTCACAATGGGAGCTATCCACGGTGGAGCTTGGGAGCAAGTGGTCATTACTTAAAATGGCAGTGGAGGGAGCCCAGACCCTCTGCCAGGGAGGGAGTTTGGGATAAGCTGGCAAGACAGGCCCCTCACTCCAGGGCAGCATGAAGGAGGAAAGGGGCTGTTCTTCAGGCATAAAACCCTGCTTTGTAGAGCTAGTCAGCATTCATTCCCTCTGCTTCTTCTCCTGTGAGCCCTGGTCTCTCTGTGGTCAGCTCAGTGTCCTGGTCATGCCCCACGGGGCTGAAGTTTGCCTGAGTGAAAGGAGGGATCTAGAGACAAGCCCCTGGATTCTGGACAGAGGAGGTGGCCTGAAGGGGCCTCTGCTTACCTGTCCTCAGCTTCTTGCCAGCTTTGGAAGAAATGAGGAAAAGGGAAAGAAATGTCTATCGTGGAACACAGTAGAACCCTGTGACAAACTGCCTCGCTACAGCACACATTCTGATATAGTGTGATGTGCAGATGGCTCCCAGACTCCCGGAGTGCACAGCCTGCTGGCAGCACGGGCTTACTCTGTTCATCGTGTTAACTTCTCAAATCCCAGGGACGGGGGAGCCTGGTGGGCTGCCGTCTATGGGGTCGCACAGAGTCAGACATGACTGAAGCGACTTAGCAGCAGCAGCAGCAATGAGACCTCATGTTTCAGCAGCAGCACTACAGTAGAGTTTCTACTGTACACATCAAAGCCTCTTATCCCAAACTCAGGAAACCAAAAGTATTAGATTCCGAACTGACCTCCGTCTATCTTTCTGTTCTACCCGGTCATGCTCCGTGACCTCCCTGTCCCCTGTCTGCAGCACCACGTGCATGGGGAAACAACTGGCATCATCCTTCTTTTCATTCCACTGCAGCCCCCATTACATCATATCTGGCCCAGAGCCACAGCAGCTCACACTGGCCAACCATCTGCCCTGCGACAATGCTACTCGCCACTGTCTGCTTGATCTTTGTAAAACACCTATTCACACAGCCCATCACTCTACTCCCCTGCTCAAAGACCACTTCAGTGCCCCCAGTCACAGAATTCAAAATCCTCCCTTGGCATTCTTAGCTGGCCTCAGTCCACTTTCCAGTCCCACTCCTCTCCTGCACCAACCTCCTCTCAAGGCCAAACAGTCAATCAACTTCAGGATCAGTCATGTGTGGAAGGCCACTTTGTGCCTGGGGCTGGGTGTGGCCCCCCTGGTAGAATATAGAAAATACTGGGACAATGGGTTTACCTTCAAGGATTTACATCCCCTTAAAGAACAGGGTACATGTGAAAAGTTTAATAACGACACAAGAGTTAAAGAAGACAAGATATGAGGGAAACACCATGATTCATTGCCAAGCAGTGCTGTCTGTATTCAATGTCACAGATCCTAAGACTCCAGAGAGCCCAGGAGGCTGATGGCCCCTAAATGCATTCGCAGAGATAAAAAAAGGAACTAGGACAAGTAGTTACCAACGATGACTCACTTGCTGGACTAGGAACTTCATGAGCATTATTCCCAACCCTTACAGTTTGTTTGCCAAAATTAAATAGCATGCGTGTTAAGTCACTTCCCTGGTGGCTCAGATGGTAAAGCATCTGCCTGCAATGTGGGAAACCCAGGTTCGATCCCTGGGTTGGGAAGATCCCCTGGAGAAGGAAATGGCAATCCACTCCAGTGTTCTTGCCTGGAAAATCCCATGGATGGAGGAGCCTGTAGGCTACAGTCCATGTAGTCAAAAAGAGTCTGACACGACTGAGCAACTTCACGTAAGTCACTTCAGTCGTGTCTGACTATGCAACCCTATGGACATAAAATGGGTCCTTGACCTGCAGGACTAATTATCGAGGTGTGTTTGGTTCTTGAACTCCAAACAGTATACTCTTACATACTTTATACATCTGATTCTCCAGTACCTCCTAGAGCTGTTATTTTGTACATGTTAGAGGTGGGAAAGGCAATGGCAACGCACTCCAGTACTCTTGCCTGGAAAATCCCATGGACGGAGGAGCCTGGTAGGCTGCAGTCCATGGGGTCGAGAAGAGTTGGATATGACTGAGTGACTTCACTTTCACTTTTCACTTTGATGCATTGGAGAAGGAAATGGCAACCCACTCCAGTGTTCTTGCCTGGAGAATCCCAGGGATAGGGGAGCATGGTGGACTGCCGTCTATGGGGTTGCACAGAGTCGGACACGACTGAAGCGACTTAGCAGCAGTAGCAGCAGAGGTGGGAAAACTGTATGTCTGTAGATTATCTGTTCAGCTGTTATGGCCTAAAATGTATCTCCCCAAATTCATGCATTCAAGTCCTATCCCCTGGTATCTCAGTGTGTGTTAGTTGCTTCAGTCATGTCTAAATCTTTGCGACCCAATGGACTGTATCTTGTCAGACTCCTCTTTACATGGGAGTCTCCAGGCAAGAATACTAGAGTGGAAAATTAAATTGCTTCATCACAATTTCCCCCTATTTTCCCACTGAGAAAGCCAAAGTTCAAAAGGTTCAGTAACTTGCTCAAGATCATACAGCTGGTGAAGCCCCAGGTGCATCCAATTCCACCACTCAAGCCCCTTGCATTATACCCCAGTCTCTGCCCACACGTCAGTCAGATTATCATCAAGGTTTCTCTCACCAACCAGAGCCCTAAGAGAAACAAGAGTGTTCCAGGCCTTGTTTCATCTGGCCTCCCTCTTCTCATGCCGACAGCCCTCAAAGAACTCTGAGAACGGGAGGGCTTAGCACGTTCAGTGCTTTGCTGATGGAGCCCTGCATTAGGACTGAGGGAAGTTTGGGTGTTTGCCCACTGCCTGGCTTCCCTGGTGGCTCAGAGGTTAAAGCGTCTGCCTCTAATACGGGAGACCTGGGTTCGATCCCTGGATTGGGAAGATCCCCTGGAGAAGGCAATGGCACCCCACTCCAGTACTCTTGCCTGGAAAATCCCATGAATGGAGGAGCCTGGTGGGCTACAGTCCATGGGGTCGCAAAGAGTCGGACACGACTGAGCGACTTCACCCTCACCCTATAACAGTTATTTACATATTAAAATGATAAATATTTCTGTTATGTGAAGGACTGATCAGGGTTGAATTTAGAAAGATTTTTTTAAGTTTTATCTTTAGCATTCTCCTATATATTAATATACATGTATGTATATCAATTCGTTTTGATGTGTATATACTTATATACATTTATACATATATGAAATATATCTATAGTGCAAGTGCACACATATACAAATATACATGTTTTCTAGAAATATATCCTGAATTTACCCTCTACCAGGACTGGAAAACAACCGTTGGCAGCAGGCATGCCATTTGTCTCCCAAATCTTGAGAACAGATGGGCACAGCCAGGAGGTCCCTGTGTTGCACAGGCCACAGGAGCCCACGGGGCCTGGGCTATACCAGCTGCAGGCAATTTTTTATTACATAATGGGGTGGGGGGCAGCTCAGGGTAGCCTCCGGTGGTTAGGAGTCTGAGATACATCTGCGTTTGGCTTTGGGACAGGCTTTGTTTCCCCCTTAAATGCCAGTGTCATTGTTGTCAAATTTGTGGATCCAGTAGAAGCTAAGGATTGGAGAACTGATGGCAGAAGCAGCTGGGATGTCGGGACTCCACTTGGCTGCTCACCTCCACCCTACCCACGCCAGGTCTCTCTGCCTCTTCTAAGTGGGGAAGTTAGAGGAGCAAGCTTGGGGAGCATAGCCTCCCATCTGCCTTCACATCTGGGTAGTAAGCACTGTGGTTTCAAAGATAAAGGCCCCTCTCTGAACTGAAGGGACTGAGAGTAAATCGGCTGGAGATGGCGGCCAGGCCTTCACTATGGGCTTGACAACAGGGATAACAACAGCCACCACCTTGTGCTCAACACATCCTCCCCCTAGGGAGAGTGATAAGTGGTTTGCCCAGATTATCCCAACCAGCCTTCACAAAAACCTGCAGAGATTTATGAGGAGGAAACCACGGCTCAGAGAAGTTAAGTGACTTGTCCAAAGGCACACAGTCCGTGACTGCGTCAGGATGCCACCCCAGGGGGACCTTGACTCCGGAGCTCCATCTGTTGGATCTCCAGTTCCCAGTGAGATCGACAGAGATCGGCGCAGGGAATCCGGCCCGCCAGCCCGCCCGCCGAGGCGCGGTGCCCACTCACCCCTGGCTGCGGTAGGCGGCGCACCTCTCCAGCGGGACGCGCAGCACGCCATCGCTCAGCCCCACGAAGAGCGCGCGGGCGCTGTGCACGATGCGCAGGCTGCGCAGTGGCTCCCGGCGCCCGGGGGGCAGCACGTGCAGCTCCTCCAGGTAGCAACCGCGGAGGCTGCGGCTTGTCGTGGACAGTGCCTTCAGGATGGTGCCCGACTCTGGAGGGGCCAGATCAGGGTGGCCTTGAACCTCAGGGTGGCCCCGGAACCTCACAGCCCAGTCGCCCACCCCTCCACCCACTCCCACCCGGGGCACCGGCGGGGCGGGGCGGCCTCACCCGTGCCGATGTAGAGCACATGGTAGAGCGTATCCTTGGCCTGCACAAGGTCCACCACGAGGTGTGAGAAGCGCACGCTGTCTTGGGTGACGCAAGGCTCCGGTGTCACCGGCTGCACAGCCTCGCTCATCAGGAACAGGCGCTGTGCGTCCTGCAGGCTGCGCTCTGTCAGGTTCTCGTTGGGGCCCACCTCCGGCAGGGTGCCGCACTGCGGCGGGGAGCCGGGTCACGCGTGCCCAGCCGCCGGGCTGCCGTGATCCCTGGTCCCTGATTCTCCAACCCCTGCTCCCCACCCCCAACATCCCCGCTAGGGGTCCTGCACCCTCTTCCAGGAAGATACCTCATCTTTGGGATCTAAGGGACAGTGAAGCTGGGAAAATGGGGGAGGAGGGACGTACCAGGGGTGGAGAGGGCAGGGAGATGAAAAGGGGCTTGATTATCCAAAAGCTGATCATATGAGTGTGGATAGCAAGTGTCCTGTTATTTCATGCTGTCGCTGTCGGTGCCATGCCCCCCCACCCCCACCCCGCCACGCTGGGCCAAGCCCTGTCTTCCCTCTCCCGTGTCCCTCTCATCTCAAGGTTCTTACCCCTTCTAAACCAAAGCTGGAAGGCAACTGTCATTTACTGAGCACGTCAGGTGCGTATCATTCTAGGGACCCTGGTCAGGTGCATGTCAACCCTCCAACGTATCTATGAGGTTGGTGGTATTATCCCAATGTGCCAGATCAGGGTAAAGGGACTCGAGGAGGCTGAGTGACTTGCCCAAGGTCACACATAGAGAGGGCTAGATCTGGGTCAGGACTGTATGACTGAAAAGCCTGAGGTCTTTCCCTGCTCCGTTCTGTCCTCTGGGTAGGAAGTTGGATGGATATGAAAGTCAACCATCTGTATTCTTCTTTGTCCTGTGGCTCTTCCTGCTTCTCCATCACACACTGGGGATGCTCATACCACCCTGTCTAGGCTCTGACCGGTCCTGGTACTCAGAGACCTTCTGGGCATCACTACCCATGCTGGGTAGACTGAGAGCAAACTCCTGGCCAGACAGCTTGTGAGTGTGCCCCACACCCCCGGTCCCCTCTACTGAGGAGGGTTGAGGTCCGACCTCCCTCCCTCTCAGGGGGCGAGGGGTCACATTTAGAGATGGCTCAGAGCAGGCCGCTTTGCTCTGCATCCCATCCGCTCTTCCTTTCTCGCTCCACAGTCTTGAGGTTCCCACCCTCTTAGGGAACCCCTGCAGGTCCCATAGATGGGCATAGACCAGCAGGGACACATTTGGCGGTTACACTAAGTAGTTGGGCATCAGCTTGTGGCTAATAGTCTGGGGAGGGTGGTATGTGATGGGAGGGAAAGGGGAGGAAGCAGTACCTGGAAATTGGGGATGGGGTTGGCGATGGGGAGCCAGGCAGCCCTGGGGTTCTCCTGGTAGCGAAACGGGCCATTGAAAGCCTGGGAGATGGCACTGAGATTGAAGGCGCAGACAGCAGACGCAGCGATGCTGTTTCTGCAAGGCAAGAGATGGCGGATGCTGCCTTCTCTGGAGGCCTCGGCACCCTCCCCTAAATCCAACCTCCAGCTTTCAAGTCAGTGTGGCACAGCTCCAAGGCTTGCTAAGCACCTAGGTGAGTCTGGGGCCTTCTGTATCACGGGGATCTCACAGAAGGAGGAGACATTGTCCTTACGCTCTGGAAACCCCCCAAGAAAAAAGGAGCCATGGATGAGAAAAACTGGTGGGTCCTTCTGTGCTTCTCATCCCCTTCCTTTATTCAGTGGGAGGGCAAATAAAGTCAATGGTTGTCGAACATTTTAGTTCATGGTCCACCATAAGAAATACATTTTATATAACAACTCAGTATGACACACACATACTATAGACATCCACATTTGCAATGCGTTTTCATGAAACAATGTATCACCTTACTAAATACATTATACTCTGATTTTTTCCAGTCAATTCTGTTTTATTATTTTATTAAAAAAATAAAGACAACAACCTGGTTACCAAACCAATGTTCTATGCTGCAGCTCAACACCTGCAGCCAGATGACCTCTCAGATCCCCTTCAGTCATAGAAACAAATGTTTCTCTGAGTCTGATGTGGACAGTTTGGAGAGAGGATACCAGTACACCAAATGTTGCCAGGCTGTTCTCTGCACTTAGTCCCTCTCCCAAATATGTGCCTTTCACCCCCTCCCGCCAGGTTGCAGCCCCCACTCTCTTCCAGGACACACACTGTCCCTGCAGCATGTCCAGGTTCCTCTAATCTATCCTGCACGCGGCACTGGAGTGACTTGCCAAATGCACATCTGAGCTAGCCCTTGTCCTGCTTCAAATCCTCCAATAACGTCTCCTTACCCTTAGGATAAAGATCAATATCCTTAAAGCAGTCTACAAGGCCCTCCCATCTATAATCTGCCCATGCCTGCCATTCAGCCAACTCTCGTGTCTTTCTCCTCCTCACCCACCAGGTTCCTGCCACCCAGGTCTCCTCTCAGTTCCTCAAACATTTTTTCCCACCTTGAAACTTTGTGCATATTGTTCACTCTGGCTGGAATGCTCCTGTCCCTTAGTTAATTCCCAGTCATCCTGTAGATACCACTTCCTACAGGAAGCCTTCCCTGATCACTTCCCTGTCCACCCCTCCATAGTGATCATAGCTTCTCTGCACACTGCCCTTTCCCTCTGGAGATTTTCTTGCAGTTAAAACTGGGCATTTAATAACGACCCTCTCAAGAACGTAAGCTCCTTATAGGCAGAGTCAGGTCTGCTCTTGCTCACTGGCGTGTCTCCCACCCTCACCTCCATTTGACAAGAACCTGGGACATAGAGAAGGCGCACAATACATAAACAATTTGTGGTTTATACTAACACTGCTATTTTCCCCTGATGCCTTACCCGTGACTCCTGCCCTTTGCTCACAGCTGCCTACCTTCTACTGCTGACAGTGGACTGGTCACTAAGTCCCAGCTGTCAGCTCCCAGCTCCCAACACATGGCTGTGTTTGCATGTCTGTCCCCTAGCTTGGATGGCTTCTCTGTTCCAGCTTCCCTGCTTTCCCTTCCCCCTGTCCATCCCCTAAACCATCCATTCTGTGGCTAATCTGGCTCTCATCCAGTGCTGCTAGCTGGGCCCTAGGTAAGCAAACACCACTCTCTGCTTCCTATGTTTCTGATGTCCTTACTGAGAACTCCCCTCAGCACGCTGGACAGCAAATTCATTTCTCGGTCTTTGCTGCCCACTCAGCATGCTCTGTGCAAAAGTCACCTGAATGGATCAGCCTATACACAGAAGGAGGCAGTGGAAGACAGACTCATGATCTCAGTGGGAGGTTACCCTTCTAATTCCCAGCCTGTGTTTTCCAGGGCAGTCAGGATTGTGACAAGACTCTGCTGGTTAGGTTTAGTGGGATCATGGCGTCCTGAAGTTGGAAGGGTAGAGTCCTCTCTGAGCGTCTCCTGTGGGCAGCTGGAGGACCCTCCCAGGGCTGTCACCCCCTCATCAAAGGCAGCCTGCTGCACTTTCATCCCCAGCAAGTTCTCCTTTCATGGAGTCACAATCCAGCTCCTTTTATTTTCCTCACATCTGGCCTAGGCCTGCCTGTCACCGCAACCCAGAACAAGTGCTCACCTCTCAAGAGGCAGTGAGCCACAAAATCCTCAAAGGATCCCGGGAAGAAGGCATGGCCATCCCCATTTTACAGAAACAGAAATGAAGACAGGGACTTGCCCGAGGCCACCAGGCTGTGAAGGCAGGTCAGAGCCGGTCCCTGACATCCAGGGGAGGGTGGGGGGAGGCAGGGACTCACACGTTGGTGGTGAAGACCCCGTAGATGAGGTCCTGCTCGGGCAGGTGGAAGGCGCTCTGCAGCTCGTTGTAGTAGAAGGGGACCTCACCCGGGCGGGAGCAGTTGAGCCGGGCCTTCATGAACGTGGTCCAGGTGTCCTCCAGCAGGAAGCGGCCTCCCACATCGTTCTTGCACACGCGGGCCACCCGAGAGTACACGGTGCGTCCACAGTCGTGCTCCACTGCGTTCTCCCGCAGGAAGAAGTATGCAAACAGCCCGATATCATAGGCTGCAACAAAGTTTGGCTCTGAGGACAGAAGAGGAACAAGAGGTGGGCCAGGCCACGAGGGAGGAAGAAGACAGAGCTGGGGGCACTCGACCACTTCCATTTCCTTAGATGGGCATCCTACAGCCCCCGCCAGCTTGGTGACCCAGGGCCGCTAACCCTGTTCCCACCCCCAACACAAAGTGCAGTTACGATAGTTAGCATGTATGAGTGAGCACTCACCGTGCTCCAGACACCGCTGTAAGTACTTTATATGGATTCGCCCACTGGATCCTCTTAACAAGCTATAAGGCACATACTATGATTGTCCCCATATCACAGATGAGACCACTGTGGCACAGAGAAGTCAAGCATTTGCTCAAGCTCACACAGCTCATTAGTGGCGAATCAGGGATTCAACTCCAAAGGGCAAGAAACTCCTAATACCATCCCCCAATCTCTTCTTTCCTGTAACCCTTTCCTCCTCATCAATTCCTAACTCTCTCTCTCCCCTCACAGTCTGCCCTCCATCGGCTCTGCATCCTCAGGACATCCGTGACTTCATCCAGAGTCTCTCTGACTTGCTGTGGTCCTTGTGCCAGTGTCTGGCCCACTCTGGTTGGGCAGGAAGGAAACTGGTGGGGGTCAGGGTGGGCCGGCTGGATTAGGACCAGGGGAGCCCTAGGGCTGGGTCTGCTTACCATTAAGCCACTTGGAGTTATACTGGGCGGTGCGGAGCGGTGGCCGGCTGCCCAGGCTGCGATAGATAGCGGGGTCCCGACCTGAGAAGTCGATGACTGTGGCAGCGTAGAGCTCCCCCTGAGAGGAGATGACGGCAGTGGAGTTGTGGCGTGGGTCATAGGGGCAGCGGGCCACACCATTGATCTTCTCCACCGTCCGGCTGAGGTTCCCCACCTGGGGACAATGGGGAGACGGGGCTATTTTCCTGCGACCCTGGGGCTGCCTGTTCTTTCCCCGGATTTTGCTTTCTCCTGGGTCCCTGGTCTCTCTGGACCTCTCCTTCCCTCCACCTCCTTCTCCTCGCCCCCCACAGTCCCTCTGAGGGAGCAGTCATCATGGAGGGCAGAGGCTGTTCCCAGAGTTAGGACCCTCCAAAGTGAGGTTGAATTTTGATGAACAATGAATAGTTTTTAGCATAAGTATATCCCAAATCTTGCATGGGACGTACTTATACTAAAATACTGTCTGTTTTTAATCTGAAATTCGAATCTAATTGGGCATCCTTTTTGTTTTGGTTTATATGCTGAACTGGCAGCTCCATCCTGAGGCTGTGTGCCTGAGTGAGAGAACCTCTTGGTGTCCCCCTCTGTCTGCCCGACCCCATGCAGCCCCCACCTGTCTGCTGGAGCACACTGGGGAAAAGGCGTTGGTCCCACACATGAACACTTTCCGGCCAGTGACAATCAGGACTCGCACGTAGTTCTGACACTCCTCCTGAAGCAAAAAAAGGGAAACAATAGAGGGACAAGCTCTCCAACTGTGGAGCTAGGTGTCTTTCCCTCACTCCACTGTGCCACAAATATTCGAGAGCACTGCTCTGCCCCAGATGCACCCCACTCCAAAGTGGAGGGAGCGTCTGTGACTGTCCGCCTCCCCCACCCTCCCTCCCAGGCCAGCTCTCTGCCTCACCACCCACTCAGATGCTCAGGCGGCCTTCTTGACCACACCAGGAGCCCCTGGCTCATCCAGGCTGGGTCCCCCACGCAGGTGGCCTCGTGCCCACAGTCACCCTCTGTCCCCGCCACCATGGGCCTCCTGCCAGCTCCAAGCCAGGCCCCTGCCTACCAAGGCCACCTACCTCGGTCTTCCCTTTGCTTTGGCAGGAGCGGCGCGTGTCCTCGTTGGAGGCCCACTCTGTGGCCTGTGGGAGGAGCACACAGACATCACACAGCTATGTCACTCACAGCCAGGGCAGGCAGTGGCCGGGCTGGAGGAGACAGAGAGCTGGGAGATGGCCAGCCATGGCCTGCAGAGTAAGGTTCCTCTCACAACATCCTTGCGGGCCAGCAGGGCTGCCCGACCTCCTTACCCAGAGACATCCTCTTGGCCCAACACCCTCCACACCTGCTCCGATCGAGGCCTGGAGTAACAA
Organism: Cephalophus harveyi; assembly: GCA_006410635.1. Taxonomy (NCBI): domain Eukaryota; kingdom Metazoa; phylum Chordata; class Mammalia; order Artiodactyla; family Bovidae; genus Cephalophus; species Cephalophus harveyi. Next base: position 99,077 of record SJYT01017269.1, on the reverse strand, counting down.
CCCCTTCGTCCCCCATCATCCCCATGCGGCTCTGGCCTGGGGCCTCCCCCGCCCTTCCTCCCCCAGGTCTGCTAGGGAGAAGTGAGAGGCCAAGGAGGACCCTCAGTCCCACCCCAGGCCTGAGTAGGAGACAGGAAACATGCTTCGGTTATGTACCAGAGGTTCCTTAAATGAATGGGAAGCAGAGAGGCTGCCAACCTTAGCTACAGAAGAACAATGTCACCTTCCCACTGCAACCCTGCAAAGTCCTCTAAGACTTGCTGCTGGGATGTGGGAGACAGAGACTGGAACCCCCATTCCTGGTTCACAAGCTATGTGCGCTTTTTTCCTCTTTATCCCACTATCTCGAGGACCTAGGACTTCCCCATTTTTACTTGCTACCCTCCGCCCGCCTCTGTGCAGGCAGCTTCCTTGTTTTCCTGTAGCATCGCCATGCTCTATTGTGGAATGATGTTTGGGGACACAGCTTCAATTCAGGGACTCAGAGGACATTTGGTGTTCTCAAGTGCCCTTGGCATGAGGACAGAGCTGTCCCCACCCAGGAGGCCTCCTCCCCCTTCATCTACCCTGCCTGTACTTCCTGAGACCCCTCCCAGCCACTGAAGAGCAACTGGGGAGGAAAGATACCCTTCACATCCAGGCAATGTCAGCCCTGGAGTGTGGTTCATTACATATTTCTGGGTCACATGTATAAACATGAACTGCCTACCTGTCCTGGGAGAGGGAGCCCTGAACAAGCAGCTCCTCCATCCAAACGAGCAAAAAGGAAAAAGAAAAAAACCACCTGTTTTTAATTTCTAACAGAAGCCTTCTAGGCTTGCGGTCACTGTTTACTGAATTCCCAGGGCCTAGGATGTGGGAGGGGAAGGGGTGGCAGGGGCTAGAGTGACAGAGCTGCTCTCTGCTGTCCAAAGTCACAGCCCTAGCACCCCTGGGCAGAGGGAGAGCTGACTTTGGCAGACCCCAGATTTGGGAGCTGGGTGGCAAGTGTGGTTGTGCCCCCATCAGACCGATGACCAGGCTGGGCTTATTCTGCCATGCCATGCCTGGAGCTCAGGCCTCTGCTCCCAGACTTTCCTTGGAGAAAGGCAAATGACCCCTGGCATCTGGACACAGAGTCGTGGGCTTCACCTGGACAGGAACAAGGGAGCCATTGGCATACTCAGCACCCATCAGCTCCCAAACTGAGCCTGATGTGAGAAGAAAGAGGGACATAAGCAAACTCAGGGCCTCTAGGGGCAGAAAAGCACAAAGACCCACATGCACTGCAGATGTCCAGGCCTAAAACTCTGGACACGGGGCCTGTGCTGCAGGGGGGCAGTGTAGACAAAGGGGCCTCACTGGGGCCTTGGGGTCCCTGAGCCCAGGGGCATTTCCAAAGGGTCAACTTTCTTTCTAAGGGGATGGGAATCCCACTGTGAGGGTTGGGGGCTCATGGAGGACAGGTGTGTACAATCAGGTGTTAGACAAAGTCACACGGAGCTGAGCACTGGGACAGACACCTGATACACCTCACTCTTCATTTTACAGGTGGGGAAAATGAAGCTCAGAAAGATTGGACAGTTTTCCCAAGGTCACAAAGCTGGTAAGCAACAAACCCAAGATGCAAACCTAGACAACTGTAACTAAGCTCTCTCTGTTACATCGTGCAGCCTCTCCCTGTGAGTAGGTTTCTCAAACCAAAAGTTAGAACATATGGCCTGAAAAGAATATGTATATTTATAATGATTACAGCACAGAACTGGCTTGAGTCATTTTATTTATTTTTATTTTATTTCAAAAATTATTTTTATCAAAGTAATAGAGATCTCTTCAAGAAAATTAGAGATACCAAGGGAACATTTCATGCAAGGATGGGCTCGATAAAGGACAGAAATGGTCTGGACCTAACAGAAGCAGAAGATATTAAGAAGAGTTGGCAGGAATACACGAAAGAACTGTACAAAAAAGATCTTTACGACCCAGATAATCATGATGATGTGATCACTCATCTAGAGCCAGACATCTTGGAATGTGAAGTCAAGTGGGCCTTAGAAAGCATCACTACGAACAAAGCTAGTGGAGGTGATGGAATTCCAGTTGAGCTGTTTCAAATCCTGAAAGATGATGCTGTGAAAGTGCTGCACTCAATATGCCAGCAAATTTGGAAAACTCAGCAGTGGCCACAGGACTGGAAAAGGTCAGTTTTCATTCCAATTCCAAAGAAAGGCAATGCAAAAGAATGCTCCAATTACCGCACAATTGCACTCATCTCACATGCTAGTAAAGTAATGCTCAAAATCCTCCAAGCCAGGCTTCAGCAATACGTGAACCGTGAACTCCCTGATGTTCAAGCTGGCTTTAGAAAAGGCAGAGGAACCAGAGATCAAATTGCCAACATCCGCTGGATCATGGAAAAAGCAAGAGAGTTCCAGAAAAACATCTACTTCTGCTTTATCGACTATGCCAAAGCCTTTGACTGTGTGGATCACAAT
>SJYT01017269.1:24484-96096 GCA_006410635.1 Cephalophus harveyi | reverse complement strand
ACTGAACTGAACTGAACTGAACTGAATGATGCACAGAGTTGAAAAAGTTAAATAGTATGAAAAAATAATTTAAAAGACTCCAGGAACAACTCCTCTCACACATTAATCCCATTTCCCAAGGACAATTATTTTAGACTCTCTTATTTTTCTATATAAAGAAAGATGAGCATGGAAGAATTGATGCTTTTGAACTGTGGTGTTGGAGAAGACTCTTGAGAATCCCTTGGACTGCAAGGAGATCCAACCAGTCCATCCTAAAGGGGATCAATCCTGAATACTCATCGGAAGGATTGATGTTGAAGCTGAAACTCCAATACTTTGCCCACCTGATGCAAAGAGCTGACTCATTTGGAAAGACCCTGATGCTGGGAAAGATTGAAGGCAGGAGAAGAAGGGGACGACAGAAGATGAGATGGTTGGATGGCATCACTGACTCAATGGACATAAGTTTGAGTAAACTCCACTCCAGGAGTTGGTGATGGACAGGGAGGCCTGGCGTGCTACAGTCCATGGGGTCGCAAGGAGTTGGACACGACTGAGTGACTGAACTGAACTGAACTGATTTTTCTATACATGTTTTTAAAAATCCAGTTTCTCAAAAATATATATCAATCTTAGACTTCATCTTCTGACTTCCTGTTATGGAGGTGAATATTTTTTTTTCACTTACCCATCTCCATTCTCTCCCACCCCTCTCCTCTCCCTGTCCTCCCATTATAATTATGTAACATAAATTATTTAATATTTCAATATATTATGCTTTAAAATCAACACTGTTATTTATATCACTGTGAAAATTATTCACTGCTACCAACTAGAACCCTAGATTTGACTGAATGTAGGACACCATTGGAGAAGGCAATGGCAACCCACTCCAGTACTCTTGCCTGGAAAATCCCATGGATGGAGAGCCTGGTAGGCTGCAGTCCATGGGGTCACTAGGAGTTGGACACGACTGAGTGACTTCACTTTCACTTTTCACTTTGATATATTGGAGAAGGAAATGGCAACCCACTCCAGTGTTCTTGCCTGGAGAATCCCAGGGACGGGGGAGCCTGGTGGGCTGCCATCTGTGGGGTCGCACAGAGTCGGACATGACTGAAGCGACTTAGCAGCAGGACACCATTGACTGTAATATGAATCACTAAGAAAGAAAACATGCTGGCAAATTCCTTTATTACTTACATTTTTAATGTAAGCTTATTGGAAGTATTTTTACTTAGATATATATTTAATCATACATTAATTTTATGCATACAAAAATGAAAAATGTAAGCAAAATTTATTAAGTATCTTTAAACCTTCTTTGAATTCAGAGTGTTCATCTCTTCTGTGTCACTTTTCTACTCCGTCATCGGTGCTCATTTTTTGTTTTTTTTTTTGCTTGTTTTAGACCATTGTTTTATGAACTTCCCAGGAAGCCAATGATGCAGCAATTCTTCAAGAATATTTCTCTTTGGTTTCCAGAATTTTCTTCCAAGTTATTGCCCCCCACTTGAGAGGTTGGATGCTGGTGCTTTCTTGATCTTATCAGCAGGTCTCCACAGAAGGTTTCTGACAAACCAAGACTCATAGTCCCTCCTCATATGATCCTTAAATGGTTTGTGAACTGAAATGTCAGTGGCTTACTGTTGCTGGATGAGCACACCAGGAATAATGACCAAGTTCATGCCTGTACAGTTAGAGACAACTCCATCAAGACTGCAGTCTGCCAACGGTGACTGTAAAACGCCTTTGATAGAAAGCCGTGGCCTGATTTCAGACTCAGGAAAATGTGAAAACATATGCCTCTGAGAATCAATGAAATATGCCTATTCTGACAAGGTTTCCATTCTTGACCAACTTTGTTTCTCCTGGGCTGAATAGTTGTCTTGATTTTCTTCAGTGGCTTGTTTTATAATGTACCTATCACTGAATTTTCCCAAATGTCCAACATTCTCTCTCAATATTATTTGCTAACTGCACACACAAATGGTTCAGATAACCTACTAGTTCCCATTGCCTTCCTCCTGCCCCAACCTCCTGCCTCCTGCCCCAGTATGGACTGGTCCTCCTGTTTGGCTGTTAACCTGGGACTTACCTCCTCTCCTCTCCTGTTTGCTGAATCCCATGTTTCCCTCTTTCTTGAATTATTGGCTTATTTTGGTAGAACACATCTTCAGTATCTTCCTATGAAAAGGAACATGGTAGATCAATTTTTAAAATTCTTGCATGTCTGATTCATTCTATCTTCATACTTGATTGATTGTTTTGGTATAGAATTCTAAGGTGAAAATAATTTTCACTCAGAATTTTAAAGACATTCATTTCTCCATTGTCTTCTAGATTCCAGTGTTGCTATTGAGAAGTCTGGTGTAATTCTTAGTTTCCATCTTTTGTAGTGACCTTTTTCTTTTTTGCTTTAGAAAAGAATGCTAGAAACTTTTAGAATCATCTTTTTGATCACAGTATGCTGAAATTCACACTCAGGTGCCTTAGTGCAGGTCTCTTTTGGGAACTCGGTCACCCCTTTCAATGTGAAGACTCATCCTCTGTTTTGGCAAATTTTCTTATGTTATTTCATCCTTAACGTCTTCCTTATCTTTTCCTCTGTTCTCTTTTTAGTAACGCTTATTAATCCAATCCACTGTTCACCCTTGTGCACTGATCCTCTAGTTTTCTGTAATTTATTTCTCGCCTGCTTTTCATTTCTTGTTTTTTGTTGTTGTTTTAATTTCTGAAAGATTTTTCTTCAACTTTATCTTCTAATCCTTCAATTTTTATTTGCCCAATCACTCTTTAAATTTTCATTTTTTGTTTGTTTTATAAACAAAATAATTTTATATCTCAGAAAACTCTAATTAGTTTTTAAAATTAATTTCAAAAGTGTTTTCTTGTATTTCTTGAATTACCCCTGTTCTTACAGCTTCCTTCATTCTGGTTGCTTGTTTGTTTTTATCTTTCTCCTTGACTTTAGAGGCCTTCCTCAAATGTCTGGTGAGTTTCAGCTGTTTATATTTAAAAATAAATCACTAACCATTTCCCACTGAAAGGAATCAAGCTTTCTTGGAGAAACAGCTAATTCCAGATCTAGGGCAGGAAATGTACAAGGTGAGCCTAGAATATCACTTCATACCAATAGAAAGCAATAAAAAATCACTAGGGTCATAGTGTCATAGGAGTCAGCTTGAAGAGGCTCCTTACTGGCAAAAGATGGGAGAGTCATGAGAGACAACTGCAATAGGTTGAAACATCCACAATGTTTAAAGCCATGAGTCTGTAGCAAAAACAGTAATACAATATAAAATTCACTAATCATCACTGACAGATACTACAAAGCCTGTTCATTATTTGAAAACTTCTGAATAAATACAGAGTATCAAACATTTATCTTATCTTTCTGTACAACTGTTTCATCAGGTAATCAAACAGTAGATAAGAAGTTTTTCCTTGTAAAAGTAGTCTGGCTAATGCATTGTAACCTAAAGAATTAATAGATCTAGGTAAAAATCATCAATGACTGCTGACACTAAAAAAAATACAGAGAAAATCAGATACTATGCACCTCCTAAAAAAATACATGCTAACATCTCTGAAGTAATCTTGCCAGAATCTAAATTGAATAAAGTCTTCACATCTGAGAATCAACTTACAGATGGTACAGGGAACAGAGGAACATGTTAAATTATACCACTTGGACTACAGTCAGCAAAATCCAGACTGTGGGGAACTCTATAGGACAAATGACCAGATTTCTTCAATAAATAAACTGCATAAAAATAGAAAAAGGAGAAATATTGTTCTAGTCCCATACCCCATTGGTGACATTTCACCTTTCCTGGAGTCTCCAGATTTGAAGACTCACTAGTTGGGTCTTTAAAGAAAGAGTCTTAGTTTTCCTTTCTTGAAGTGAAGTAAAGTGAAAATCGCTCAGTCGTGTTCGATTATTTGCGACCCCAATGACTATACAGTCCATGGAATTCCCTAGGCCAGAATACTGGAGTGGGTAGCCTTTCCCTTCTCCAGGGTTCCTTTCTTGGGGAGGGGTAAAATGGAGGAAGGGATTACTGTGTGGGATGGGACAGGAGATCTGGGTTCCAGCTTCTCAATTTAGATAATTTCAACCATATCCCCCTTTTAGACTTGTACTTCATACTCACATTCCACAATACCCAACAGCCCAATTTCTGAGGCCTTCTGGGGAGTCATCTTACTTCTCTGCTATATCTCCCTTTATAAACTGTTCTGCTCCACTACATCAGTTATGATTTGCTCCACCCACTTTCCACCTCCTCAGAATGCATTTAATCTTTTCTCTGCTGACATCTCTTTTGTTCTCTCTGTCATTGCAGATCTGTATCTTTTAAAATTTTTCATTGTCCTTTTAGTGGAATTTTGTGAAGGAGTGGAAATAAGATGTGTATAATCAATCGACCACACAGAATGCTTTAAACTAGGAATTCCAGGATAGCAATCCCTAGTAAAGAGAAACTGCATGGTTTTCTGCTATGGGAGAAAGCAGTCAAGAGAGCCAGGAACTGGATAATCTCCTTATAGATTCAACAGTTCCTCTGGACACCAGAGACAACGGCTGAACATGAAAACGTCTGAGCATTAAGTCCACCACTCAGCAGAGTTTAGACTTCAAACAACTCTGAAGCTGCCAGCCTAGTTTGGACAATGTGCAGATAACTAGAAAAGAGCTCAGAATCAGCCTCGCCATCTGCCCAGGCACAAACAAAGCCCCATATGTGTCCTGATGCTTATGTACATCACAGTCCTCATTTCTGCACTTGCAGGACATGTGGCAGCCCAAGACCATAAATCCGTGGCAATTAGGCCTCCAGCCACATCATGCCCTGGTACTGCCCTGGCACAAGTGGCTCATGATCTCCTGATTGACAAATCCAAGTAAGCTTACCATTCAGCAGCCCCCTGACACTGTTGACTACTGGTCACCTTTTCTTTCCCACAGCCAGCTTATTAAGTTACACTGAAAGATAACAATCACTGGTGAGCTGATTTGATTACCCCTCCCCCTCTGCAAGCACAGGAGTGCACACACACATACGCACATGCACACACATCCACACTGCACACACATACCCTCCTGTCTCTGCTGCTACCTGCATCTCTCCAATCTTGCTGCTTGGAGAATTGGGAAGGAAGCTGAGTTTTTCTTTTTTTTTTTTTTTTGAGGAACGGTAGTTTACACAAATTGTTTAATAGGGGTTAGGCACTTAGAAGTCCTTTTAATGGACACTAGTTTGCATAAAGAGTTTGCATTTAGATTTTTCTTTAAGGGATGTTAATTATTTAAACTATCAATAAAACACTGCATTTAAGTTTGGTTAAATCATATCCTGGGGCCACGTGGGAGGAGCAGTTGGCTATAAATGAGAGTTACAACCTTGAGCATACTCCAGGCAGTACAGACAGTCAGGGAAGCTGGAATGGGGAGCAGGGAGGCCTTGGCCCTGCCTCATTCTGTCAGGAAAGTGGTGGAGCTCATTTTTGGCCCTTAGTTGTTGTGAGCCACTTGTGATAACAGATGCTGAAAACTTATAAAAAGTGACCCAAAGCCCCAGGTAGGGCAATGGAGGAGCACTCAGTGAAGTCCAGCTTTTATGGTCAAAGGCAGGGCTTTCTCATCAGAGGACAAACAAGGAGACCAGAGGCTGCGGTCTACCTCCAGCCCGGTCAAGGTGATGCTGGACGGCCTTCTCCAACTTCTCTGTTGTTCCCTCCTCTTTGTGGCCAGGTGGGTCCCCGTATGGTGGGGAAGTGAGGATGTGAACATGAAATGCATTTATTTATCTCCTAGGTTCTATTACAAAGAATCCAATTTGAACTCCTGGATTCAGGCCCCTAAGATACACCCTGGGAAGGTGGTAAAACCAGTTCCTGGTGCACTTGCGGCTGGTGTGCAGGACCCTTCAGAAAAGCCCCTGAGGCTGGTCCCTGACTCAAGCACAAGTGATTGAGCTGGCAGAAGATACCTTCCATGGTGAGACCAGATCCACTCAGAGCTGAATGAACCAAACATCAGGCCTCAGCATCAAGCTAGACAGTCCTAACATCTGGTAAGGTAGGGGACCCAGGACCTGAGGGTCAGCTGTCAAGGACACCTGGGGAAGCCAAATCAGTTGGGCAACATCTATAAGGGCTTTCTTAACACCCTAGAGCAGTGCTTCCTAAATCTGGCTGCACATGGGAATCATCTGGGAGCCTATAAGAATCCCAGTGCCCACCAGCACCCTAGAACAGAATCTCTGAGGATAGAATACAGGGATCAGTGCTTTTTTAAAGCTCCCCCAGTGATTCTAGTGGGCACCCAAGAGAAAACCAGTGTCTAGAGTCAGGCTAGCTCCAGTCAACTCCTGGCTTATGCTACTCAGCTCTGCAACCAGAAGGCAAATGGTACCGCTGTGGTCCAAGCCTCCGCTAAACCCTCCAGAGTTGTCTCCTTCCCAACTCTAGGGGTCACCTTCACACGGAAGACAATGTGCCCAGTCTTCTCTGGAGCTGTGTGATGCTGTGACTCTGTAGGCATCTGCCACCTGAAGATCAATTCCTGTCTTCTCTCCATCCCCACTCTGCTACCTTAATTCAAGTCTCCCCATCAATCACCTTACTGCAGTTTCTCCTAACTAGCTCCTCCACTAATCCATTCTCTGCACGGGACCAGGTGATTGGAACACTAAACATAATCATATCACTTTTCTGCTTAAACCTTTATACCTTCAAAATAAAATATGGATCCCTCTGGAGAGCCTCTGTGGTGCAGCCCCTCTCATCCTGGGCCTCATCTCCCATCATTATCCCACACCCACTCTGTGATCCTCCCATATTGCCCCACTCTGTGCTTCATGCTCCTTCACATCTCTGTGTCTCCTCCTTAGCTACCTGGCCAACCTCCATCCTTCTAGCTCCAGCCCAAAGGCAGCTCTCTGGGAAGACTTTTCATGCCCTGCTGAGCTGAGGGCTCCTTGAGCCTCGGCCACCACTGCACCCAGCATGCCCCGCTCCCTACATGCCTCCCGCAGCACTGTCATTATTTCTGTGCATCTGTTTCCCTTTCCTCACTCGGCTCCCAGAAGACCTTCATTTGCAGACCATGGGAGCTTAATAAAAAGCCAACTGCCTGGGCTCAGGGAAGGACCCCTGGATCTACTTCCTCCCACCCACAATGGACCATTTCTACACTGGCTTCCCCTAGACTCTGGCCTGTGGGGCTTGGCATCTTGGCTTCATTTTCCATGAAAGCCACTTGGAACCTAGGCTCTGGCTGGGCTCCTTTGACTGACCAAGCTGGCAGGCCATGGGATGCTGCCTCTGGGAATTTACTCTACTTTGCCCTAGCCCAGGTCCCAGGAACATATCCCATCCAGTAAAGGAAATCATTTATAATTTATGTGCTTGCTCCTTGAGGCAAGGACTGAGCGTGATTTACCTTTGGATCTCAAATACTAGGACTAGACCCAGTTTTTGGTAGTTATTCAGTAAATGTTTACTAATGTTTATTATAAATAGATAAATGGCATTTCTTTTCCATTTTCTCTAGTTCTTCCTGGACTCTCCCTTCTGAAGGTCACTTTTTTTTTTTTTTTTGCTCCCTTATGCCTCCTCTGTGGCTACCAGCTGCAGTGGCCCTGGGGGTCTAGAAGTTTCTAGAAGAAACTAGACCAGAATATCACACTAGCTCACCAAGGAGTTCTCCCCTTCTCCAACTTCCCTTTGTAATGAAACCCTATACTAAATAGCCCCATATACTAACAACCATTCTCTAATTAGATTTTGTGTATCACTCATCATGTTTTTTTCTGGCTGTACTGTGAGCCGTAGAGGCCAGAGATCAGTGTGTCTATAGCCCCTCTGCCTCCAGCTCACTTGTGATACACAGTAAGCACTCAATGAATGCCCCATCACTGGAGACCAGCAAGCCTCCCGTGGACACAACTGAGACTTTCAGATGAAGAGACGGCCTTCCTTTCTCTAGAATGTTCAGCCTCTGCAGAGATGATTTGGCATCTGTTTCTCAATCTGGGATAAATGTTCTGGATCAAGGAGTCCCATTAAAATGCCTCCCAAAGCACTTAGGGAATTATGCTTGGGGAGTCCTTCTTGGCAGCAGATAATAAATCAATCACAGCTCAGTGAAAATGCTAAGCTAGAATGGGATCACTCAGGCCAAGCTAAGAAAGCAACCAGGGACACCCTTTCCCTCAAGGCCCAAATGCAGAGACCTTCCTGTGGATTTAGGCTCTGCACTTAGAATGACCAGCCATTCCAGTCTGCCCAGTACTGAACTGCCTCTAGTGGAAGTCCTGCATCCTGGAGACCCTCAGTCCAGGCAAACAGGAGCCCCCAGCTCCTGTTCTCACAATGCAGGAGCCCTGTGTGTGCCCCTATGTTTACGTGGCCGCGACCCTCACTCCCGAATACCTTCCCACCCCGAATACCACCCCGACAGCTAGGGTGAGTCCACAGCTGCTGACAAGAGCACAGCGTTCCTGTTTCCATCCCTAGGGGCTGAATTCTGAATCTCACTCCTTGTGCTGCCCTGGCCCCAGCCCCTAAACACCAGGGAAATTACAGGGAAGGAAGGAATGTACCTGAAGGAGGGAGACATTGGCAAGGCTGAGTCTGAAGAGGTAGTTCCTGTGAAAACAGAAACAGAGGTCATATGTCAGGCTGGCTCTACAGGCAGGTCCCCAGGAAGCGGCTTTCTGGCTCCTGCCTCCAGCTGCCAGGACTGGGTGCCAGGACAGGGTGCCAGGACTGGGTGCCAGGACTGGGCGCTAACTGCAGAGGGCCGATGGTGGGCCAACCCCAGGGAGAGCTTTACCTTCATTAGCTCATTTAATCTGCACAGCCATCCCAGGAGCAGAGAGAAAATGCCATGTTACAGATGAGGAAACAGCTGGGGTAAATGGACCAAGTCAGAGAAACAGTATGTGGAAGAGGTGGGATAGAAATCCAGACTCATGTGCCCCTGGAGGCCCACAGGCACTGTGGGTGGACCTGGAGGGTGGCAGGACCCCCAGGTCAGAGAACCGCATGGAAGGAATACGGGCTCACAGAGTAGACCCTGCTGCAGAGACAAGGAGAATTCCACTTGCTGGGGGTCTCCTGAGGGCCTCGGTATCCGCATCTGTAAAATGGAGACACTAACGCCTGTCTTCCTTATTTCGTAAGACCCAATGGAAAGAGAAATGGTGCGATGCATGTTAAAAGGCTTTATCAATGTCAAACAGATGTAAAGTTTTGGTTTTCCCTAAGAATTTTCCTTCCTTCTTATATCTTCTTTTGGCTGTTCCTCTTTTGGTTCCTGAAGTTTTTGGAATAACTGCTTTAGAAAGTTTTGGCCTACCTAAGCTGTGCTCAGAAATGAGAGGAAAGGCTGTGGAGTGGGCCAGAAACCCAGGGAGGGGCCCCTGCTGAATGGACCCAGGGGCCCGGAGGAGACACCGCTGGCTCCAAGCCCAGGACCCACTCAGCTGCTCTGCTGTCCTGGGGGGCCTGGCCAGGGCACCTTGGCTTCAGGCCTCCGACATCCCTCCCCAGGCCCCTCGCCTGCACCCACCCGCCCAGGCTGGGGACAGACGGGCTCCAGCTTATGGCTCTGCCCCAGCCGGCTGCTCAGGTAACACAGGCATCTGCTCACAGCTTTTAAAAATTAAGGGAAACACTGCATCACTTTATTCATTTTTATCCCATCAAAAATCATTCATCACAACTCGAAGTGTGCTCTTCTGGGAGATGAGAACAGAGAGAAATCTCTATAGCCTGACCCACCCTAAACCCTTTATGGAATAAGACGGGGTATAAATGAATAAAAAATTTCCCTACCCTGAATTCCAGAGGTCCAGGGTGTCCCACAGAGAAGTGGGAAACTGTCAGGCAGAAGAGAAGGAGGAAGGAAAAATGATCCTAGAAAAAGGGTTCTCTGTAGGCATAACCAGGCCAAGGTAAGGGGGCAGGAGCGGACCAAGGAGGACAGCGTGAGCACAGGCAGGAGACTTAACCCTCCCAGCTTTCTGGTCCATACAGTGGGGATCATCACAGAACCTACTGCCTGGGGTGATTTATTGTGAAGATTAAACGATTTATTACATGTTTCACATATCTTACAGGCTTCCCTGGTGGCTCAGACGGTAAAGAATCCGCCTGCAGTGCAGGAGACCTGGGTTTGATCCCTGGGTCAGGAAGATCCCCTGGAGAAGGGCATGGCAACCCACTCCAGGATTCATGCCTGGAGAATCCTATGGACAGAAAAGCCTGGTGGGCTACAGTCCATGGGGTTGCAAAGAGTCAGATACAACCGAGCGACTAACACTTTCACTTAGATATTTTACCACATATTTGATACATAAAATAGTGCCTGAGACATGCCCGGTACAGAATGAATGGCAGTTTTCAAAATGCTTCCACCAGGTTCAGAGCAAAGGCATCAGGATTTATGTATTTATTTGTTTATTTAAGGTCTAGTTGATTTACAATATTATAGTAATTTCAGGGGTACAACTTAGTGATTCAACTGTTTAAAATACTGGCTTTATTTCCCTGCACTGTACATTACCTTGTAGCCTACTCTATACATGGTAGTTTCTCTTAGTCCCCTACTCCTATCTCGCCACCACCACCCCTGCCTTTTTCCCTCTCCTCACTGGTAGCCACGAGTTTGTTCTCCATATCTGTGAGTCTGTTTCTGTTTTCCTATATTCATTCATTTTATGTTTTAGATTGCAAATATAAATGATAACATTCAGTTTTGTCCTTCTCTGTTTCACTTATTTCAAAGGCATCGGGATTCTAAAAGCTATATATGTAAAGCTGGTGCACCCGGAATCCTGTGGGAAAATGGCATCAGCGCCAGCTTCCTGACTGCACTGCTGCACTATGCTTAGGCAAACTGTTACCACTGGGGAAACCTGGGTGAAGGGTATAAGGATGGGATCTCTCCGTATTATTTTTTAGAACTGCAAGTAAATCTACCTTTGCATGCACGCTAAGTTGCTTTAGTCGTGTCCGATTCTTTGAGACTCATGGACTGTAGCCCTCCAGGTTCTGCTGTTCCTGGGATTCTCCAGGCAAGCATACTGGAGTGGGTTGCCATTCCCTCCTCCAGGGCATCTTCTTGACTCAGGGATCAAACCCACGTCTATTGAGGCTCCTGCGTTGCAGGTGAATTCTTTACCACTGAGCCACCTGGGAAGCCCAAATCTACCATTATCCTCAAATAAAACGTAAAACAATGACTCTTTTTGCTAGGAAAATAAGGTCCATACTCTTAGATACTTGTACCTGTAGAGATTACCTCAGAGAGGACACACAGACTCACACACAGCAGGCCTCCAGTGAGGGGTCCTACCTAGTGTACTGGGGGGCAGCTCTGCTTTTCCCTTTTGTACCTTCTGAATGTTATATCGTAACACATATCTGATACAAAATAATAATTTCAAAATAAAACAATAAAATGCATTCAACCCTAGCTTCTTTTTTTAAATTAATTTATTTCTTATTGAAGGATAATTGCTTTACAAACCCTAGCTTCTTAATAGCCCTGTCATGTTGGCAGCCCAGAAACTGTAACCCAGACTTTACAGATGAGGAAACTGAGGCTCACAGGTCAAGGTCACCCAGGACAAGAACACAGCTCATCTGGTCCAGAGCTCTATCCTCCTTTACACATGGCAAAGGAAGGGGTGGGGCCACTCAGGAGAGCCCCGAAGTCAAGGCTGGTCAGCTACAGAGGGCAACCTGGAGGTGCCCAACCCCTTGGCCGTCCTCTCCTGCCCCAGACCTGCTCAATCAGAACCCCCAGGGCAGAGAGCTTCTGAGAAACACCAGTGCAGCTGGAGGTGGTAACGTAGGCTGGCAGAAAACCTTGAACCCTGAGGTTCTAGGGGGCCTGGATTCTAACCCCAGACTCTGTTGTTATCTTGCTACGTGATGTCAGGAAGGTCACCTTCCCCTCTTGGGCCTCTGCTTCCTCTTCTTTAAACTGAGGGCAACCGGATTAGGCCAGTGATTCTCAAACCTCAGTGTGCACCAGGCTCAGCTGGAGGGCGTGCTAACACACGGGCTGCTGGGCCCCACCTGCAGAGTTTCCGATTCTCCAGGTAGGGGCCGAGAATCTCCATTCTAACAAGTTCTCCAGTGGTGCTACTGCTGGTCCTATTGGAACAGACCATCTCTAAGCTCCCTTCCCAAACAGAGCTGATGGTCAAAGATTTTGTGAGAATTCTCTCCTCCTAATCCACTCTGCAAAGTTTCCATAAGTTCTTCAAGAGTGTATAATCCCTAAATACTGGACCTGGCCCTTGGGGCTAACCGATATGGCAACCGGGAGGTCCTTCATAAAAGCACACGGCCTATATCGCCTATCCCAGGTGCAGGCAGCCAGCCGGCCAGCAGGGGGCACCTTCTCCGCGTGGAGCTCCCAGGGAGGACACCAGCTAGGTAGGTTCTGGCATGATTGCTGGGATGCAGGCTAGGAGGTTGACAGCAGGCATTCCTGCTCTTAACTGCCAGACCCTGGGGAATGCGGCTTGCTGAGATGTTACTTCCTTGTCACTCCTCCCAATGCTGGGAGACAGGCATTCAGGCACAGAGAGAATGTCTGATAGAGAGGAACAGAGACCCAGGATGAGGGGTTTGTCCACAGAGGGTCATCCCAAACAATATTCCCTCTGCTCAGTGTACTTAGAATCCATCCCCCAGTTCTGGCCCCAACCCTCCTGTACCTCATTACCTGGCTCCCACGATGAGCTGGTTTCTGGAAGGATCCAGAGCGAGCTGGGAGAAATCCTGGGCTCCAGGGTAGGTGAAGTTAGAGACCCACGGCTTCAGATCTGGGGGAGGGAGAGGCAGCCTTTCAGTTACTGTTGGACTAGGGGCTCCCAGCTGCATCAGCACTGGACCCAAGAACGGAAGGGCTGCAGTGAAGTGGGCGCACCCTGGAGATCTGGGCTCCACCTGCCCACCTCTGTGAGCAGCCAGCCAGGGGACAGGGAGTGGGGGTGTTGTGACTGCTCCTGCTTTGCTCCCTAGCTCAAAGAGGGCTCCACCCATCCGAGCTGCACAAAGGAAACCTGTAACCATCCTTGACTCCTCAAGACCCTCACCAGCCACACCAAACACACTGGCAAGGCCTATCCTCTGAAATCCAGCCATCTCGGCCTGCACCCTATTCCCCTGGCAAGCTACCATCATCTCTTGTCAACAGCATCCTAACCGGCACACCTTCCACTCCTGCCCCTCCAGCCCATTTCCCGCAAGGCAACCAAGCCATCTTTCTAATATGCAACTCTAGTTGGGTCACTCCCCAGCTTAGAACCCTTAAATAGTGCCCAGTTTCCTCCGGGCAAAGTCACAACTCCCATGAAGGCCTTTGGTTTCTGACCCCACTGTCCTCCCAAGTAGAATGAATGCCTGGCGCATTAGTTATCCAGTGATCCACTGAAAGAATGACGCTTCAGTTTATACATTTCTTTTCAAACCCTCTACCCCAGCCACACTCAACCAGTGCACATCTCCAGATCTATCCCACAAGAGCTTGAGAACCTTTGCAATTCTATTCTCCCTCAGTGCATCAGCTCCTAGTTGTCCCCATCCTCACCCCACCTCCTCCAAGAAGCTTTCTCTGACTCCCCCACACAAGGTGATAGGCTTCCTAGACCTCTATTTGACCGCCATCAAAGCCCCTATCTCACTGGGTGTCTCATCTGGTAGTTTGCCCTGGGGGACAAGGAAGATCTTGCTTCTGGGATCTCTAGCCTCTGCCTAGCACCCAGAAGTATTTGACTAAATGTATGAATAATTGTCAACTGTCTTTTGTACAAGAAGACTCAGGTTTTCAGACAAGACTTCACAGAGGTGGAAGAAAAGGAGGATGGGTGGACAGTGCCCATCTCTGTCTCCAAGGAGGATCATCCCAGCCAAGGCCAAAGTCTCTCATGAGGACTGGGTGGGCAGAGGAGACCTTGCAGCCCTCTGGATGGATGGGGCAGTGGTCATGGGAGGGTACATCTGGGGAACAGTGCCCAGATAACTTTCCCTCCAAACGGAAGCTCACTTCCCCCATCCGGGCTCACAGCCCCTTCACAGCTTGCTTTCAGCCTCTTCCTCATGGATGCGAGGGAACTGACTGGTGAGGAGAGAGTGCTGTGGGCAGAGGAACTTTCACACTGGCAGGGTAAAGATGATGGGGAAATGTGAGGAGGCCCGGAGCTTTTTTCCTCACAGTGCATTAGTAACTGGCTCCCAGAAGGCCCAGGGGAGAGGGCAGGGTGTGTGTGTGTGTGTGTGTGTGTGTGTGTGCAATCCAAGGGAAATAAATCATTGCTCATTATCCCTCCAACTACAGAGTAAAAGCAGCCCTTCATTTCTGCATGACAGGCAAACACTTAATTGCTCCCTGGAGAACTGAAGGTTTTGCAAGTTGGATGTTTTTCAGAAAACTGTGATATGCACCATAAAAAAAAAAGGAGAAGAAAGAAATTCTGCAGCAAAATGAAGCAGACCCTTTGTGTCTGCCTCTGCCCTCAGCATGTGGCTATAGACTGGCATGAGCCATCATGAAGTGGCAGTGGCATTTGGGCGATCTCAGTATAGGGAGTGGATCTGGAGTCAGTTAGGCTGGGTTTTCAGTTGATCCAGGGCCACTCTCAAAAATCCAGATAGGATATCATAGTACCTTAGAGACTAAGCCAAGGGTCCTCCACCTCCAGGAAGCCTTCCTGGATTATAACCTCTCCACTCTGATCTTATTTTGTTCTATGGTCTCTCTACCCTTCCAGTTCCATTCACATTGTATGTTTTTGTTGCTCTGAATGTGCTCATCTGTTTTTGGGTGGTGTGTGTGTATGTGAAGTGTTTGCCTGTCGCCAACATACTGGGTGCTCTCCAATAAGAGCAGCAAGTCACACTTTAATCCCCTTCTCCCCTTCTGACAGGGATGTTCCAGATGCTGAACAGAGAAAGAGGTGGCATGACTGGTCTGCAGCGAACCAAGAGAAACTCCATCTGGAGGTGGCTTAGCTCAGCCTTCATTACAGCCCTCTCTTGAGGTGAGGGGAGAGGAAGAGGAACCAGGGCAGGAGCCAGGAAGACAGTGGGAGGTGGGTGGAGGAGGGGTGGTCCCTTTCAGTTTCTGACCCTCTTCCTTACCCCGAAGTGACTGACAAGGGCAAGAGGGAAGGGGCGAGGGAGGAGGTGCAGCGGCCTCAGCGTGGTGATCCTGGGGGAGCCGTCTTGGAAAGGGAGCCAGCTTCCTCTTATTAAACAGGCAAAGAGGACCAGAGGGAAAGCTGTCGTTAAAACACCAAGCACGTTCTGAACACCGTGTGCAGTGAAGGCTTTGGATGGCGACTTTAAGAGAAAAATGACATTCTCCATGACACGCCTGTGATTTTAATTATAGTCAATTCAATTACCCACTTTGTGGATTAACCACTGTTAGTGTTAACCCCATACTGGCTTCTCCCTGCCACCTAGAAAGGCCACGCTGCGGTGAAAGGAAGAACATGCAGGCCAGAGAGAAACACAGGTGGAGCCCCGGAAAAGAAACCAATAGGAGAAAATTCAGCCTTACAAAACAAACACGGCTGTCAGATTCTGCAAGTGGCAGCTCCTCTGGGGGTATTTAGGGGTTATTCACAGATCAGCCAGGTGTCAGGGCAGAGGGAAACTCAGAGCTACAGGGTTAGAAGCTTACTGATCAGTCAGAAGTAAAGTGTGACATCTGAGGGGGTCCCGGAAGCTGGGGCTTGGTGCTGGGCTGGATTATGTCAACTGGAATATGGCATCACCCAGAACAAAGTCACCTAATATGAATGGAGTCCCTAGTGTGTGCCCTGCAGAACTAAAGGATAGTGGGGGGAGGGTGGACAAGAGGACCAGCCCTGGCCCAGGACTACCTGCGCTGGGGAACCAGAGGGAGTGACTTTTAAGGAACAAGAAACAGGAGTACTCAAAGGAAACTCTCCTTCACCCCTGAGGCCCCACAAAGTCCAGCACTGTGCCTAGAGTCAGGTACTGGGTCTATGGTTGAAGAAAAATTTGGCAAATAGACAGGGAAACTCAAAGTTGTCAGAAAAAGGGAAGGGTTGAATTTCAGGGAGACCAGAAGGCCTGAGGAGGGAAAACAAAGATGACTCCACTCTCTGGGGCTGTCCGTCTAGGATGACAGGCTAGCTCCACTCTCCTGGGACTCAGGGAATTCCTGTCACTCCACGCCAACTGTCTGTGTCACTCCAACCTCATTCCTGCCTTCTGAACGGAGGTGGGGTGGGAAGTCAGTTTCATTCAAGTACTTTACAGCTGAAGATCAGAACCGGTGTCAAGGAAGCCAAGTTCTTAAGGAACACGTCTCTACATCTCTCCACCCTCCTACCATCACACCCAGTTTGTACCAGTACAGACCAGCCTGGCTGGGCAACAGGGATTCCCCTGCTCTCCTTCCACTGTCTCTGCTCCCAGATCCAACCATGCCCCAGCACAGCCCCTGAGAAGCAAGGGTTCATTAGGAGCTGCCACAGCGGGGGTCCTCATATGACAAGACCACCCCCAGAATCCTGCTCCTTGGTCCTTCCCATCAGCAACCGCCACCAGCATGCCAGGAGCCATCAGAAGTCTGAGGGTGTGCGTGTGTTTTGTAGGTTTAAGGACACTGCTAATTTACTTTAATCCACTTAAGCCTTCAAAGCCTCGGATCCAAGCTCCAACAAGACAGCACAGAGAAGACGGCTGGAAACCCTCCTCCCTGAGCGGGAGCCAGCACACAGCTGGGAATCCCGCACATCCGAAAGGCCCCCAGCCTCCCCACCTTGCTGCCCCAGCTCCTGTCCATACTGCCTTCCCCACCCCCCAGATCCCATGCCTGCCTCGGTCTCATGGATTCATTTCTCCCCTCTGGTTTCTATCTTGCTCCTATAAGCTGGCTGTGTGGAATCTCACCGGATGGGCTGCCAGGGCACCCAAGGTTGGAGCACCTGCCCTCTGCCCCAGGAAGTGGGAAGAGCCCCAGATGGGAGTCAGCAGGCCAACACTGAGACCCAGCTCTGACGAATCCCTCTAACCGTCTACACCTCAGCCCGCCCTTTCGTAAACAGAGATGAGTTCTTGCCCTGCCGTGCTGCCAGGGTTATTGTGAAGAGGAAAAAGCAGATAGTTTATCAAGCTTAAGAACCTGGGGACACCTGAGACCACATCTGCAGATCCTCATGTGAGCTGCCACATAGGTGATGGATCCTAACACTCCTAGTGACCCCCAAACTGGCTAACAGGTTGAGGGAGAACATTCAAGATGCTCTGGTATTTGTTTTATTTTTAGATTATCATCAAATGTATATCCTCATTTTAGAAACTCTTATTGAGAACTTAAGGACCCCTCAGAATATGCCCAGTGATTCACACACCCCAGCTTGGGAAAGACGTTAGCAGGACCCTCTCACGCCCTCCCTTGACAGAAGGAGTGATGAGTCATCAAGGCCCCTTTCCCTGGGGGCTTCCGCGCCTTGAAGACAGGCATCCCTGTAGCCATCTTAGAGCAGAAGGAAGCTTTCCAGAGATCTCTAGGCATTCCCTCATGTGTGAGTCACCCTCATTCTTCCCCAGGGAAGCCACGAAGCAGACCTCACGCTGCCAGAAGAGCTACAGCTGAGATGACCCACCAACCCCTAGCAACCCCACCCTGGGCAGCCACAACCTCATTCTCCAGCAGTGGAATTCCAGGGAAGGACCCCAGGGAAACATGGAGAAAGAGTTGAAGGAATTGTCTGCAGACAAAATCAGACCCTCCAGCCCACTGCTACCCATTCCTCTTACACCTACCCCCAGAGGAAGAGTCTTCGTACCCTACAGGAAATGACTTCCAGCATCCAGAGAGACCCTGCAGAGGGCCCGCCTAAGTCCTTCAGGACACAATTATTGCCAAAAAGGACCCAGCGGGAAGTGGCTCTCACCTGCAAAGGCCACGATGGGGTGCTCCCTCAGGGAGCACAGCTGCTGCTCACCGCTGGCTTCACCGGCGACATCCTGGGAGCTGGCGAGGTGCACTACAAGCAGTGTGACAGCCAGGGGTCCGGGGAACACCATGGTGGGCCCCTCTGTGGTGCCGGCTCCCGAAGGCAGGCTGGGGGTAGACCTGCAATGCAAATGCTCACTCTCACCGCGTGCTCCCTCGGCAATGCCCACCTCTCCCGATTTCCTGTGTGCTTGTCGGTGGCCCCACAGGATTTGTTTGTTTAAATAAAATTTATATTTTATTTATGATACTTAAGAGTTTGCTCTGCTCCAGTAATGTAAAGTTATAGATCATATCTTGAAAGCTAATTTCCCTTGTAATGGTATTCTGGACAAAACTGACAAATTATAGAGCTTTTTCTATTATGATCCCAAATGGTTTAAAATTTATTTTAATGATAAAGGTAGTATCTTAGGGATTTTAATAAATGGAGTTAGGACAAGTGGGTAGCCATTTGTAAAAAGATAAATTTAGATCCATAACTCTCACCAACTAGGGAAAATTCCACTGGATGAAAGATTTAAATGTTAAGGATAAAAGCAGAAAAATACTAGAAGAAAATGTGGGCAGAATTCTTTATAACCTTGGAGTGGAGAGCCATGACTCAAAATCTAGAAGCTATTAAACAAGACTGACAAATTTAACTACATAAAAATCATGAACTTCTGCAAGCTCCTCCCCGCCCCCCCACAAAAAACAAACATCCATCAAAATCAAAAGGCAAATGACAAACAAGGGAAAAGATTAGCAGTTTGTGGCAGACACAAGGAGCTAATGTTCCTAATATATAAAGAATTCCTGAGAATCAAGGGGAAAAAGACCACAATCCAGTAGAAAAATGGCAAAGAATACAAATTCAAACAGGGCTTAAAAATTTGAATGACACTATTCTCATTCATAACAAGAGCAACTCAAATTAAAAGTTGAACTGAGGTAAGGCTGCTCACCTATCAGTTCTGCACACATTCAAGTGAGATGACAACTCCTGGGAGGCAGTGGGAAAGGGGTGCTCATAGGCTGCCGGTGTACATGCATGCTCAGCCACTTAGCTATCTCTGATTCTTTGCGATCCTATGAACTGTAGCCCACCAGGCTCCTCTGTCCATGGGGATTCTCCAGGCAAGAATACTGGACTGGGTTGCTGTGCCCTCCTCCAGGGGATCTTTACTACCCAGGGATGGAACCCATGTCTCTTGTGTCTCCCACATTGGCAGGTGGGTTCTTTACCACTACCTCTTACAATGCTGGATGGTGTACAAAATGATACAATACCATGGAAGGGGACCTGGCAACATCTGGCAAAACAACAGAGGCATGACCCGCTTTGACCTAATTCCCTGGAGTAAACTAGTGCTACTTGAAGTGTGGTCCACAAGCTGTGAGCACTCTGAGGTAAGATAAATAAAGAATTTGGATAGTGTTTTTTAAAACCTTTATGGTAATTTGACAGGGTGATTTTTATGTCTATTGGATCTAACAACAAAATATGTGGACTTGTATTTTGCTTAGTTTTTTTTTTTCAATTCACTTCTTAAGAAATTCGCTTTGACTGAATTTTACGTAAGTATCCACCTGCAGCAGATTGCATAGTGAAAAGTAAAACCTGCTCCTTCATCACAGATAGTTAAGAAACAAGAATAGGTGACTGCTGCTGCTGCTGCTGCTGCTAAGTCACTTCAGTCGTGTCTGACTCTGTGCAACCCCATAGACGGCAGCCCACCAGGCTCCGCTTTCCCTGGGATTCTCCAGGCAAGAACATTGGAGTGGGTTGCCATTTCCTTCTCTAATGCATGAAAGTGAAAAGTGAAAGTGAAGTCACTCAGTCGTGTCCGGGACACCTGCAAAGTGACTTATACATGAGATTATTCCTTGTGGCTTTTTTTTTTTTAATGACAAAAGACAAGTAACAACCAAATATTCAGCAAATGGAGACTGCTTAAATAAGCCATGGTGTATCTTAGTAATGGAATATGATACAGCTACAGACAAGAATGGGGGTTGGTCTTCAGATTTTGTTATGGAGGAGTCTCCAGGTATAAGTGAAAAAAAAAAAACAAGGTGCACAACAGTGTAATAAATATAGCATGCTACACTTTGTATAAAAAAGGGTAGAAATAAGAATATATATTTATATTTGCTTATATTAGCATTACAATACGGTGGAAAAAATAAACCCAAACAAATTTTTTTAAAAAAGGTCACTTAAAAGTAGCAAAATGGTGATCCAGGTGTCTCAATATATACTTTTTTATATAATATTTTCACTATTGAATATTAAATGTGCTTAATAATATCTATTCAATTTTAAAAAAAGCTGACTTAAAGCTCAACATTCATAAACTAAGATCATGGCATCTGGTCCCATTACTTCATAGCAGATAGATGGGGAACAGTGACAGACTTTAGTTTTAGTTTCTTGGGCTCCAAAATCACTGCAGATGGTGACTGCAGCCATGAAATTAAAAGACAAAGTAGAAAAACTATGACCAACTTAGACAGCATATTAAAAAGCAGAGATATTACTTTGCCAACAAAGGTCCATCTAGTCAAAGCTATATGGTTTTTCCAGTATTTATGTATGGATGTGAGAGTTGAACCATAAAGAAAGCTGAGCACCAAAGGATTGATGATTTTGAAATATGGTATTGGAGAAGACTCTTGAGAGTCCCTTGGACTGCAAGGAGGGCCAACCGGTCTATCCCAGGAAATCAATGTTCAGGAAATCAATCCTGAACATTCATTGGAAGGACTGATGCTAAAGCTGGAGCTTGAATACTTTGGCCACCTGACGTGAGGAGCTGACTCATTGGAAAGACCCTGATGCTGGGAAAGGTTGTAGGCAGGAGGAGAAGGGGACGACAGAGGATGACATGGTTGGATGGCATCACTGACTCAATGGACATGAGTTTGAGTAAGCTCTGTGAGTTGGTGAAAGACAGGGAGGCCTGGTGTGCTGCAGCTCATGGGGTCGCAAAGAGTCAGACAAGACTGAGTGACTGAACTGAACTGAACTGAACTGATTCAATAAAAATTTTAAAAATTACTGTTGGTTCCCTTAAACTTCTAATACACAGAGTTGCCCAACAGTTCCTCTGGAGCCTGACTCAGACGCTCTGTATCACCTCCCACCTCTCTCCTTCCCCAGTCCATCCAGTGTGTCATCAAGTCCTGTTGACTCCACACCCTTTACATGTCCCTAACGAGAATCCCATGGACGGAGGAGCCTGGTGGGCTGCAGTCCATGGGGTCGCGAAGAGTCGGACACGACTGAGCGACTTCCCTTTCCCTTTTCACTTTCATGCATTGGAGAAGGAAATGACAACCCACTCCAGTATTCTTGCCTGGAGAATCCCAGGGACGGGGGAGCCTGGTGGGCTGCTGTCTATGGGGTCGCACAGAGTCGGACACGACTGAAGCGACTTAGCAGCAGCAACGCACTAAGTGGCCTCCTTGGTGTCACTTTCATTATCTGTGAAGTGAAAGGTTGAACTAGATCAGGGATTCCCGGCTGGGATAGCAGCAAATCGGAATTACTTCCACTGGAGGTGGAGTCCTGGGAGCAGTAAGTGAGTGATCCCCAAGGTGATTCTGACAAGTCTCCCCAAGGCTGAGAGGCCCCTGGGCTTCCTTGATGCTCAAGATCCTTTTTACCCCTAATCTCTCCTCTGTTTTCCCTCTCACTGCCTCTACTTACTCCAGGTTTGGAAAACTACAGCAGGATGTCTCTTCCTGTTTCCTCACCTGTGTGTAAAATAAGATAAAACCTATCAGTGCATTGCTGCAAGGCTTCCAGGAAGCATCCCTGTGACCACACAGTCCGTGCACCTTCACCCTGCCCCATCCCGCACCTCACAGGTCATTAGCCCCCAGAGCACCTCTTTAATCTCCATCTCAGGCTCAACTGGCTGCTCCTTCCCAGGAGAGCCTGGCCATCTCTCTGAGCAGAAACCCTCTGGGAGGGAGATTTGGCCCAAACTTACTCCCTGGAGCTAATTTTCATACAGCTGTTCACAGAACTTACTCCTCAGTGCTAAGCTGGGTCCTTCCTGCTGCGAAGGCGTGGCACTGCTCTCCTGTCCCTGGTACCAACATCTCCTTTCCTTGACACTGATTCCTGGCCTCAGGAGACTGAGGGATCAAGAGGCAGGGCCAACTCTCTAGAGCCAGTCAACCTGAGTTCAAATTCCAGCCTTCTCCTTACCAGCTGTGCAACTCTGGGAAAGAATACTTAACCTCTCCCTGCCTTAGTTTCCTCAAATTGGGAGTGAAAATAACATCAACTCCCTCAGCATCTGTAAAAGTTAGGAAGTTACAGGTGGCTGTACCTGCGGGTTCTGCATCTCACCAACATGGATTGAAAATATTCTGGAAAAAAATTCCAAAAGTTCCAAAAAGCAAAACTTGAATCTGATGTGCCCCCAGCAACTATTTACATAACATTTAAATTGTATTTACAACTATTTACATATCATTTGCATAATATTAGTAGTCTAGAGACGATTTATAATGTACGGGAGGATGTGCATAGGTTATAAGCAAATACTGTACACCATTTTCTATAAGGCAGTCGAGCATCTGAGGGTTTTGGTATAGGGACTGGTCTGGAACCAGTCCCCCATGGATGCTGGAGTGTACTACTTCTTAAAGGCATAGAACAGTGCCTGGCAGACAGTGAGCATTAATTAGAGCTATTCTGGTGCCCTGAGGGAAGAGGGGCAGGGAGGCCTGGGAAATTCCCTCATGTCCTTGGGCTGGAGGCCTTCTGTTTTCTCCTCTACTCTTTTTCCTTCTCCTTGCTGTGGGCCTGGACTGCATCAGGGGCCTCCTTCCCTCTGGTCAATAGGGGACACATGCAGAAGATGGGGAGGGGGAGGCGGGGGTAGGCAGGAAGCAACAGAGTGGGCTGCTGCATCCCTCCACGGAAGGTCAGAGCTCCTTTCCTACAGCATCTCTGCCTCCAGGTTTCAACATCACTCCCTCCTTCCTCCCTTCAGGCCTAGGGATGAACCACACCCCTGGTTATCAGCCCCAGGGTCCTGTACAGTGAGCCTTCCCATATATGGTTCCCCAAGCCCTTCCCACCCCTCTATAAACAGTTCCTTTATTAAACTGCCCTCGCATTTCCCAATTTGCGTGTGCCATCTGTTTCCTGTGGGGACCCTGGCTGATATATTAACACCTAATTGGCGATGTTCAATACATATGCAAATATCATCCTTTCAGACTTTAGCTGGGGCTTTTCTTCTACCAGACTTTAGCTGGGGCTTTTCTTCTATCGGAGAAGGCAATGGCAACCCACTCCAGTACTCTTGCCTGGAAAATCCCATGGGCGGAGGAGCCTGGTAGGCTGCAGTCCATGGGGTCGCTAAGAGTCGGACACGACTGAGCGACTTCACTTTCACTTTTCACTTTCATGCATTGGAGAAGGAAATGGCAACCCAGTCCAGTGTTCTTGCCTGGAGAATCCCACGGACGGGGGAGCCTTGTCTCTGGGGTCGCACAGAGTCAGACAAGACTGAAGTGACTTAGCAGCTTAGCAGCTTTCTTCTGTCAGCTCCTCAGGACATCCATGGCAGTAAGATAACTGCTCTCCCCCCATTATTCCCAACCCTCCCCTTGTCCGATGGTTCTTTCCCAGGCTTCTGTGCCACTGCGAGTCCCCAAGCCTGGCCCTCTGTGTGGCCAGATTCTGGGTTCCTCCAGCCTGAATTAGGCGGACATCCGGGGGCTTCCCAAGTAGTGTTAGTGGTAAAGAACCTGCCTGCCAATGCAGGAGACATAAGAGACTCAGGTTCCATCCCTGCGTTGGGAAGAGGAAACGGCAACCCATTCCAGTATTCTTGCCTGGAGAATCCCAAGGACAGAGGAGCCTGGCAGGCTACAGTCTACAGGGTTGCAAAGCGTCGGACATGGCTGAGGTGACTTAGCACACACACATGCTCTCCCCTGGACCCCAGGCCTAAAAGTACCTAATTTCCACAGCAGAAGTTCCGCTCATATTATGGTTTTCATGTAAATATGTCCTCCAAGTCCCTCCTGAATCAATAATCACTGTGCCCACCTGGGCCCCAGCACAGCACGCCCGCTGCTTGAGGAGCAGGGAAGGGCACACAGCACAGGACTGAGGGTGGGAGGGACGGGGACTGAGGACAGCACCCGGATTCCAGATCTCCTCTGCTTAAGTGAGGGAAGAGGAAAAAGGGAGAGCGAGCGGAACCGCTTTCAGACGTGGGAGCAGCACACAGACCAGAGCTGCCCAGAGACAGGCAGCCTGAGCACTCATTAGGGAGGAGATGGGCAGAGGCTTTGTTGAGGTGAGTGTTTCAATCCTGAGGATGCGCGGTGGTGGAGATGCTGACTTCAGGAATCCCACAAGGGCCGTGCCCAGCCTATTTGTCCGTCACCTTCAGGGACCTCCTCTGCCCTTGGCAAGAAAGCCAGGAGACCTTAAGAGGGGTTCAGAAGAGGGACAGGAGGAGCCCAGAGGCAGGGAAAGGTGCTGGGGGTGCACACAGCCAGGGCTCCGTGAACCAAGGCCTGAGGACATCAGCAGGGCAGGGGTTGCCATAGTGAAACAGGAGAAGGTGGTCAACCTCTGGGTCACAGAGGGTTACAGGGTCTGACTTCCTGAGCTCTTTCTAGATACCTGAGGTTGGGGCTGACTTCCCAACTCCCAAGAAGTCCCCATCTTTGGAAATGATCTCCCCATCCACATATCAAAGGGATAGGCCCCCAGCAGGCTCACACGTACCCTATCCCCACGCCATCACAGCTGCCTGCACCAAGGGAAGACCAATCAGATGCTCTCCCCAGCCATTTGGGTATACACTCCCTACCCCAAGCCCAGAGTCAGGTCAGTCATTGTAGAGGAACATGGAACACTAATGGCCCCATGGAATGCCATCTCCCACCTGTCCTGTGGGCTGAGAGGAGCAGAGATGATCTGAAATCAGCGACGATCTGAAATCAGCGACCAGAAGAGAGCAGAGACTCCCTGGGACGCTGCCAGCCTTTCAGTTCCCAGTTCTAATCCTTTCCTGAGTGAGGTCTGTGTTCTACTTCCACGAGCCACCCCCTCCCAGGTCCTTGTAATCAAACTCCCTGTTTTTGCCTGGAGTCTTGTAGATCAGGTGTCACCTTCTCAGTATTGTCTCCTCAGTGTCCATTCTCACCCTCCTTCTTCTTAAGGAGCCTGTGCATCAGCAGGGGTAGGGTGGGGGCAGTGTGCCCTGCTCAGGTCCTGTCCTGGTCTTCCAGACTGAGTGGCCCAGTGAGACCCTGTGGAAAGTCGCCTGGGGCCTGCGGGGAAGTGGCCTAGAAGGCTCCCTTCCTGCCTGACCTGTAGGTATGGGCAGCCTTGAAGCTTTAGGTGACCTCTAGCCACATGGTAAGGATCATGGTGCAGAAAGACAGATGAAATCCAGGCTGCTGATGACAGAATGAGCCCTGCTCTGCCTACCTCCAGGCTTCTTTCCCATGTTTGATCATCACATTTTGGGGTCTGTCCCTTGTCTGTAAAATGGGGAGAGTAATCCCTCCCTCATAGAGTTGCTGCAAACATTTAAGGAGTTATTTTATCTAATAGGCTTAGATCAGCACCTGCCACAAAGTAGGAGATGTATACGTGCTCAGTTGCGTTTGACTCTTTGCAACCCCACGGACTGTAGGCCACCAGAATCCTCTGTCCATGGGATTCTCTAGGCAAGAATGCCGGAATGGGTTGCCATCTCCTCCTTCAGGGAGGCGCCGTATAAAAGTTGGCTATTGTTATTATTATTTTTGAATAATTCACTCCTAATTTATTTAAGCCCTTGTTTTTTAGGTCTCAGGTATCATTAACCAAGCACCATTCCTATTTCACATAATTGGATTTCTCATGCCTACAACCCACATGCCTAAGACAATCAGGAATTTCTATTTCTAATATGTTTGGGTGGTCTGACATTAAAATAATTGTAGGATTTCTCCACTGGCAGTATGTGAGGAGGCCATGCCACCTTCCTGAGGCTTGCAGAGTTCCACAGAAAGCCCAGAGCTTGGGAGGCTGCCAGACCTGGGTGCAAACCTTAGTTTTATCACCTGTAAAATAAGACTAATGTCCTTGCTTTGGATAGAATGCTTGTCACCATGCTCCCAGAACTAAGTCTGGCACAGAGCAGGCCTTCTATGAAATCCATTTGTATAAATGTTTCATGTACATAAAACACTCACCTAGTCACCTAAGTGTCTTCCCAAGTTCTCCCTGCCTTTGTTTATACATACTTCACTGGGCATTTCCTGAATGCCTACTACATGCAGTTTCCTATATAGATAAAGGAGTGAGGGAGGTGGAACACCCACAGGACAAAGGCTTGATCCCTGCTTTCGTGGAGCTTACAGTTCACTAGGGGAGAGGAGACAGTCTCCCGAGGAACAAGCAGTCACTAGGCAGAGACAGTGACCCGGTCCTGGGGTCTGGAAAGGGGGCACAGAAAGCCTGTGCTTCTCCCTGTCTTCAAGCGCTTGTCACTGGCACTGGGTGGGGTGCTCTAGAAGAGGGGGTTGGAGAGCAGCACCAGCGGACTCCTGCTATTTGGGGGACCCTCAGTGACAAGGGAAGCATGTTCTCAAAGCCTTGGCCAGACATTCTACTGTTTTCTTTCCCGCTGCTGCCCCAGTTCCCTGTGGTCCTCACTATGGGGTCACTGTAACGGTGCTCGGAAGCATGTGAATGCATGTTTGTGTGTGTGTGTGAGAGAGAGAGAGACAGAAAGAGAATGCACACCCAAGTGGGCTGCCCCTTGAGGACTCCTCGCCTTCATGGGACTTCTCCAGAGCTCATTTTCCCAGCTCAGATAGTGGGAGGAGGATTAACTGTAACTGTGGGAGGGGATGAAATTGCTGACTGAGAATGAAGGAAAGAGAAAAAAGGGCAGAGGGCCAGGCCCAGGGTCCAGGAAGGACCGCAGTCCTACAGGGACCTTTGCTCCTCTCTGGGGAGAAGGATGAGGGACACAGGGGTGGAGAGCGTGTGTGTGAGCAGACCCCCTACAGAACCCACACTGACCTCCCAGCACACTCCCTGCACAACCATGCCCTTCCTGCTTGCAAGGCCTGTTGTCCAGACCTGCCTCTGGCAGGAGAAGCTGAAAAATCACACCGAGGACCATCGAGTCATCCATCATTCCATTCAGTAGGAGGATAAACAGAGGTGGGTGTCCCAGCTCCCCTGCTGCTTATGGTCCCACAAAAGAGAAGGAAGTATGAAGAGGAGATGAGCAGGAAGCAGAGTCCAAGGTGCCCTGGGAAAGGGAGGCTAGAGGCTGCCAATGGGATGGAGGTCTAGACCCTCCTGTAAAAGGAGGAACTCAAATAGGGCCTTCAGGAAAGAAGAGGAGCTCTTCCAGCCATCGGGTAGAAGAGCATTCCAGAACGTTGAGCTGGTAAGGGCAGAGGCAGAGACACGGCCGTGGTCCATCCTCGCATCATCTAGCAAGGCTGGAGAAGTGGGCAGCAAGACGAATCTGGAAAGGAAGACCGAGGCCAAATGAGGGAGACTTCAGCACGAACCTGTAGCGTCAGGAGGTATTCTTCCGCTGAAAAGGAGGATGTGTCGATAGTTTGGGGCAGTGGAAGGATGTGGTTGAATCTGTGCTTTGGAAAGGTAGGTGGCAGGGGCAGTGGGAGGGATGGGTTACAGCAGGCCACCTGTCTGAGAACTGGAATTGGGTACCTCGTCCTCTGAGAGAGCCCAGCCCATGCTCAGAGCGTAGCTGGGTCTCAGGCCCACTAGCACCTGCCCAACTGCAGGGGCGCAGCCCTGGAGAGAAGCCAGGAGGGGCTGGAGGAGCGAGTGGGAGGGGCGTGGGTCACAGAGCTGAGCCAAGGCCGCAGTGGAGACCATTCAAATTAATGCTGCAAGTTGGTTGTACCCAGAGTGGTGAGGGGTATCTTTTGACTGCTAAAAAAGGTATAATCAGAAAGGAAGAGACCCTGAAAGATGACGGCTTGAATAAGCATGGCTGCCGCATGTTGAGAATGTGCCAGGCACTGTGCTAAACTCCTCCCTCCAAGACCTCATGGCAGTTTGGCAAGAAAGTTGCACGATGCCCACGGATCACTATGCTCAGGTGATGAGAGGAAACAGACATGAGCAAAACTGAGGCACGCATACCACCAGCTGATAACAGAGTGATCTGAACCCAGGACTGGCTGCTGCAGCCCACCTCTGGGTCACTCCACGCACCACCCTCCCTCGAGAACGGGCCCCAGCCCTCCTGGTCTCTGCTGAGCCCTGGCTCTGTGTGCTCTCTAAGCAACCTTCCGGGTTTCATTTGGTTTCCTGAGTTGGCTTCCAGACCAAGGAGAGCGCTTTCTGGTTATAAATTATGGAGCTGACTTCCTGCCACAAGTCAGTCTCCTGTGAGTCTGGCTGTGGGGGCCAGTTTTTCCAGGTCCGGAGTGACTCTGGAGAAAGGCATTCCAGAGGCTGGACGGTCAGGGCAGAGCCCCACCCCTAGGGCTCTGACAGTAGCCTGAGTGCTGGCTCCAGCCTTGACTGGACGGCCAGGGGCCAGGGTGGATGGGATAAACTGAGACTCCCTTCTGTCCCCACCGCTGCTCAGCCTTTGAGCCCTTGGGGACCCTTGGGGAAGGGGGCTCGGCTGGTTCTCCTTCCCCGGGTTCCTCCCTCCTTGCCTGCATTCGAAGTCTCCACTTGGCTGCTTGCCTGGGAAAGGAGGAGAAAAAGAGGAGAAAAAGAAAAGAAGAGGAAATAGGGGGAACCAAGAGCAGGAAAGAACACCATCTGCCTGTGGTTTGGTGTGGCGGGGAAGGCATGGGGGCTGACCCCCCTCCCACCCAGGATCACAAATGCCATCTTCCCACCCACCCATCACTCACCACTTGGGGGGCAAAGCTTAGCCAAGCTCAGCACAATGATAAAATTGAGATGCAGATTCCTTCCCATTGCTCTGAATAGAGCAGATTGGATACGGATTTCCCCCCTTTCTTCCCATTTAGACCATCTGGGCGGCTGGGGCCCCAGAGAAGATTGGGACCAGGTGGGGGAGGGGCAGAGGTTTCCTAGCACTTTTCAGCTCTGAAACCTCAGGGTGAGGGTAACGGATGCCACCCCCACTGTATCCCCTTCCCTGGGGCAAGTTTGTTTTCTGTATTCTGCTCTCCAGGCTGGGCGGGGCTGGCTGGAGTCCCCTCTCCTCTGTCCTAGCAAACTCCAAGCGGTGCATTTGTCTTCAGGGTCTGCGTCCTTCCTACAGGCCCACCCACACCCTCTAACCGCAAATAAACCTATGGGGAGGATGGAAGGGAAAATGCGATCATAGAAAGTTGATAGGAAGGGCTATTAAAGATTGCTTTAAGCCTGAGGAAAGTGAAGCTTGGGGAAGAGTATCCAGCTTAAGGTTGGGCAGGGAACTGGTGGGAAAACCAAGACTAGATAATAACAACAACAGCAACAACAAAGACCATGTTATTTTGTATCAGGATGTGTTCTACGCTCTTGTATTATGCCGTTTAATCCACACAATAACCCTACAAAGTAGGTACGATTATCATGCCTATTTGCCCATTTCATAGATGGGCAAACTGAGGCACAGACCTGCTAAGTAACTCGTATAAGGCCAAACTGGTAGAAGTCAGACCCAAATCCAGGCAGTACGGCTCCGGAGCCTACCCCTCGCACGGTCTCAGCGCACCACCCAGGAAATTGGCATTATCTGACAGACCCTTGGGAGTGGAGCTCAGGCTGCTCCAGTAAGCATTTGCAGATGGGGAAACATAAAACACAGCCCACAGCCATTCTGTATTTATAATCACAAAATCTAGACTTGTTCCTCTGAACAGAGTATATCAACACAAAGTTAGAACTGGAAATAAGAATAGAAAGGGAATATTTACATCACTTGGCAAAAGAAGCAAGTGTGAACCTCGTGAGGAGATGGCATGTGGCTGGACCCAGCACAGGAGGAGAGAACCTGGCGCTCAGGGAGACGCCATGAATTAGATCCAGGACCCTGCCTCATGGTTGCAGCGCACCTTAAATGAAATAAGGTGAGTAGCATGTTTGGTTCATACCTTGTCGGAAAAGTAATATGAATGGTGGTGGTGGAGGTGGTCACCCTAAGGTGGTAAGGTCATGAGTAGGGATTTTTTCCTGTCTCTCAGACATTCTGTAATATTTAATTGTTTTCACATGGAGAAGAAAATAAAGGAGACTTGCCTACTTTAATTGCTGGAATTAAATGCTAAGGATGTTGCCAAACACAAATCAAGCTTATCTATTCATTAGAGCAGCCTCCTTTTTCTCCTCCCCGTGGGCAAGCTCTTTCCGTGGAAATATTTTGCTATCAGATATTCAGTTGCTGTATAAAATGAAAACTGCATTTGAAAACATGCCTAAGCTCAAAAACAGCCCATGAATCCAGCTAAAGGCCTGGGTTTCCTTGGGGTTTCAATGACAGATCCACTGCTCAACATAAATCTTTGTGGGGAGGGTCCCTTTTGCCTCACAAACCAGAGCATGGTTCTGAGCGTCTGGAGAGGCAGTTCTATAACCTAGAGAACCCCGACAGAGAGGCATGGTGCTGCTGACGGTCGCACAACAGCGTGAATGTTCCTAATGCCACGGACTACCAAATGGTTAAATGGGGTTGATAAGAATGTACAATAGTGCAGCTGCTATGGAAGATAGTGTGGTGGTGCCTCAAAAAAATACAAATAGAATTACCACGTGATCCAGTAATTTCACTTCTGGGCGCGGACATACTTCATTGTATTGAGCTTTGCTTTATTGCGCTTCAAAGATTTTTCTTTCTTTTCTTTTTTTTTTACAAATTGAAGGTTTGCGGCAAGCCTTCCTTGAATAACTCTATCAGTGTCATTTTCCAACAGCATTTGTTCACTTCATGTCTCTCTGTCATATTTTGGTAATTCTTGCAACATTTCAAACTTTTTCATTATTATTATATTTGTTACGATGATCTGTGATCGGTGATCTTTGATGTTACTCTTGTTCTGGCATTTTTTAGTAATACTTTAAATTAAGGCATGTACAGTTTTTTAGACATAATGCTATTGCACTCTTACTAGACTACAGTATAGTGTGACTATAACCCTAATACGCACTGGAAAACCAAAACATTCCTGTGACTTGCTTTATAGTGATCTTTGCTTTATCGCTGTAATCTGGAACAGAACCCATAACATCTCTGAGCTATGCCTTTATGTGCCTGTGTGCTAAGTCACTTTATTCGTGTCCGACTCTTTGTGACCCTATGGACTGTAGTCTGCTAAGCTCCTCTGTCCATGGAACTCTCCAGGCAAGAATACTGGAGTGGGTTGCCATGCCCTCCTCCAAGGGATCTTCCCGACCCAGGGGTGGAACCCAGGTCTCCTGCAATGGCAGCAAGTTCTTTACCAGTAGCACCACCTGGGAAGCCCATGCCTGTATGCTGCTGCTGCTGCTGCTAAGTCGCTTCAGTCGTGTCCGACTCTGCGACCCCACAGACGGCAGCCCACCAGGCTCCCCCATCCCTGGGATTCTCCAGGCAAGAACACTGGAGTGGGTTGCCATTTCCTTCTCCAATGCATGAAATTGAAAAGTGAAAGTGAAGTCGCTCAGTTGTGTACGACTCTTAGCGACCCCATGGACTGCAGCCCACCAGGCTTCTCCATTCATGGGATTTTCCAGGCAAAAGTCCTGGAGAGAGGTGCCATTGCCTTCTCCACCATGCCTGTATATATCCCCCCAAAATGAAAGCAGGGACTAAAAAAGATATTTGTATACCCATATACATCACAGCATTATTCAAAATAGCCCAAAGGGGAAGCAACCCCAGTGTCTATCAAAAGATGAATGAATTTATTTTTTAATGTGGTATATAATGGAATATTATTCAGCCTTTTATAAGGAAGGAACTTTTACACATATAAAACATGACAAACCTTGAAGACATATGCTGAATGAAATAAGCCAGACATAAAAGGACAAATATTGTATGATTCCACTCATATGAAGAATAGTCTAATTTACAGAGACAGAAAGTAGAATGGTGTTTACCAGGGGCTGGGGAGAGGGGAGAATGGCGAGCTGCTATTTACTGGGAAAGACTAGAGATCTCTTCAAGAAAATTAGAGATACCAAGGGAACATTTCATGCAAGGATGGGCTCGATAAAGGACAGAAATGGTATGGACCTAACAGAAGCAGAAGATATTAAGAAGAGGTGGCAGGAATACACGGAAGAACTGTACAAAAAAGATCTTTACGACCCAGATAATCATGATGATGTGATCACTCATCTAGAGCCAGACATCTTGGAATGTGAAGTCAAGTGGGCCTTAGAAAGCATCACTACGAACAAAGCCAGTGGAGGTGATGGAATTCCAGTTGAGCTGTTTCAAATCCTGAAAGATGATGCTGTGAAAGTGCTGCACTCAATCTGCCAGCAAATTTGGAAAACTCAGCAGTGGCCACAGATTGCGGTCAGTTCCCACAATTGTGGCAGCTCGTGTCCTGAGTCCAGTCTGTAGTTAACTTCATCATGTAGTTAACTTCTCCACTGGGTTTTGCTATCTATAACTCAGAGGATATGGCTCAGAATATTATCTATAGCCCTTGAGAAAGAGCTAAATGTTCTTGACCATGCTTAATGACTACATTATTATTATTATTAGTCTCCTTTGACTGTTTTCCTCTGTTCCCACATTTCTCACTTCTCTGATTAAACTTACTCTTTGACTAAAGTTTGCCAGAGGGAAAAAGGCAGGCAGAGGACATGGTGCATGGGCAAGGATTTCAACTGCACAACAATGTGACTGTTTGTAATACCAGTTAACGGTACACAAGAATGCTTAAGATGCTACATTTTACGTTGCGTATATGCTGCCAAATTTTTTTGAAAACAGTTTCTAAAATCCTCAGGATTGAAGAGGACCAGGAGACCCCAGGGGGTGTGCTGCTGACCCCCCAGAGGATCAGGTCTTCTCCCGTTCTCCCCACAGTGTGGTGCCCACTGCCAGACCCTCACACCCCTCAAGGCATACCTGCCCCTGATCAGTGAGTGAAGTGAGCCCCCTACTGTCCATGCGCACCCTGGTACCTGGCTGGGGCGTCAGACAGCCCAGGCTGAGGTGTGGGCCACAGGGTTAGATGGAGACCCAGGATGAGCTGAAACCACTAGGGGTCAATTTCTGGTGAGTCCTTGGATATACAGTAAATGAGGCTCTCTTTTGAGACAGGTTAGGTATGAGGACAGACATCTGGGTGGACTGTGTGCTGGCCACTGTCTTCGTTTCCTGCTGCTGCTATAAGCAATGACCTGGTGGCTTCAAACAACACACATTCATTCTCTCCAGTCTGCAGGTTGGAAGTCTGACACAGGTCCCCCTGGGCTGAAATCAAGGTGTGGGCAGAGCCACATTCCTTCCCGGAGGCTCTTGGGGAGGATCTGCTTCCTTGCTCTTTCCAGCTTCTAGAAGCAGCCCATGTTCCATCTTCAGAGCCAGGAGCCCTGCCTCTCTATAGCCCTTCTTTGGTAGTTACATGGCCATCTTCAGTTTCAGTTCAGGCACTCATTCATGTACGACTCTGCAACCCCATGGACTGCAGCACACCAGGCCTCCCTGTCCATCACCAACTCCCGGAGTTTACTCAAACTCATGTCCATTGAGTCGGTGATGCCATCCAACCATCTCATCCTCTGTCAGCCCCTTCTCCTCCCGTCTTCAATCTTTCCTAGCATCAAGGTCTTTTCCAATGAGTCAGTTCTTCGCATCAGGTGGCCAAAGTATTGGAGTTTCAGCCTCAGCATCAGTCCTTCCAATGAATATTCAGGACTGATCTCCTTTAGGATGGACTGGTTGGATCTCCTTGCAGTCCAAGGGACTCGCAAGAGTCTTCTCCAACACCACAGTTCAAAAGCATCAGTTTTTCGGTGCTCAGCTTTCTTTATAGTCCAACTCTCACATCCATACATGACTACTGGAGAAACCATAGCCTTGACTAGATGGACCTTTGTTGGCAAAATAATGTCTCTGCTTTTTAATATGCTGAATAGGTTGGTCATAACTATTCTTTCAAGGAGTAAGTGTCTTTTAATTTCATGGCTGCAGCCACCATCTGCAGTGATTTTGGAGCCCCCCAAAATAAAGTTTCTCACTGCTTCCACTGTTCCCCCGTCTACTTGCCATGAAGTGATGGGACCAGATGCCATGATGTTAGTTTTCTGAATGTCAAGCTTTAAGCCAACTTTTTCACTCTCCTCTTTCACTTTCATCAAGAGGCTCTATTTCCTCTTCACTTTCTGCCATAAGGGTGGTGTCATCTGCATATCTGAGGTTATTGATATTTCTCCTGGCAATCTTGATTCCAGCTTGTGCTTCATCCAGCCCGACATTTCTCATGATGTACTCTGCATATAAGTTAAATAAGCAGGGTCACAATATACAGCCTTGATGTACTCCTTTCCCTATTTGGAACCAGTCTGTTGTTTCATGTCCAGTTCTAACTGTTGCTTCTTGACCTGCATACAGACTTCTCAGGAGGCAGGTACGGTGGTCTGGTATTCCCATTTCTTTCAGAATTTTCCAGTTTGTTGTGATCCACACAGTCAAAGGCTTTGGCATAGTCAATAAAGCAGAAATAGGGGGGCGGTCCTAAGATGGCAGAGGAATCGACAGGGAGACCACTTACTCTCCCACAAATTCATCAAAAGAACATTTAAACGCTAAGTAAATTCCACAAAACTTCTGAATGCCGGCAGAGGACATCAGGCACCCAGAACAGCAGCCCATTTTCTTCAAAAGGAGGTAGGAAACAATATAAAAGACAAAAAAAGAGACAAA
This sequence comes from Cephalophus harveyi, assembly GCA_006410635.1. Taxonomy (NCBI): domain Eukaryota; kingdom Metazoa; phylum Chordata; class Mammalia; order Artiodactyla; family Bovidae; genus Cephalophus; species Cephalophus harveyi. The sequence goes on along the minus strand of SJYT01017269.1, from coordinate 61,242 downwards.
AGAGGTAGGGACGGAACTCCGTCCCGGGAAGGGAGTCTTAAAAAGAGAGAAGTTTCCAAACACCAGGAAACACTCTCACTGCCGAGTCTGTGGCGAGTCTTGGAACCACAGAGGGCAACATAACTGGGAGGAAAAATAAATAAATAATTAAAACCCACAGATTACGAGCCCAATGGTAACTCCCCAGCGGAGAAGCAGCGCAGACACCTGCATCTGCCACTAGCAAGCAGTGGGCAGGGAGGCGCAGGCTGCATTGCTTAGAGTCAGGATCGGGCCTGGATGCCCCGAGGGTAATCAGAGCGAACTAACATGGGCTAGCAAACCAGACTGTGGGATAGCTACCACGCGAAAAGCTCTAACCAAAGACACAGGCAAGACCACGCACAGAAAACAGGACGGAACAGAATTAGCTGGCTGCAGACCATCCCCCTCTGGTGACAGGCAGTCAGAGCCGGAAGGGGGCAATCGCAGCCCCAGAGAGACATTATCTACCAAACTGCAAGCAGGCTTCTTTGCTAAGACTTCTTGGGGTTCTGGACAGTCAACATCCGCCTGAGAAGGTGTACCAGTTGTACACCCAGAAAACCGAGCGGCAGGGACAGGGGAGGCGATAAGTCGCAGTGACCACACTCACCAAACACCTCCTCACCTGAGCTGCTGGGACCTGGGAAGAGTACAAAACGCAGGGCCACCGACTCTGCGCCTCTGAGGACTTCCTGAATGCCTGAACCTGAGCGGCTTAGACCTGGGAGGTGCATGCAGCCCAGGGCTGGCCTCGGATGGTTCCTGGCAGAGCAACCTAGAGCCTGAGCTGTGTGGGCAGGGAGGGTACATGCTCCATGAGCGGGGGCAGGCCCAGTGTGGCTGAGACACTGCGAGCACACGCCAGTGTTATTTGTTTGCAGCGTCCCTCCCTCCCCACAGCACGACTGAACAGGTGAGCCTAAAAATGTGTCCACCACCGCCCTCCTTGTGTCAGGGTGGAAATCAGACACTGAAGAGACCAGCAAACAAGAAGCCAAAACAGGGAACCGCCTTGGAAGTGACAGGTGCAATAGATTAAAACCCTGTAGTTAGTACCGACTACATAGGAAGGGGCCTATAGATCTTGAGAAATATAAGCCAGACCAAGGAACTATCCGAAAATGAACTGACTCCACACTGCCCACAACACCAGAGAAAGTCCTAGATATATTTTTACTATTTTTACGAACATTCTTTTTTTTTAATTTTTAAGTCCTCTATTACTCCTTTAATTTTCATTTTTATAACCTACTATTACTTTGAAAAAAAAAAAAGACCCTATTTTTTAAAGCAAACTTCATATATATATATATTTTATAATTTTTGGGACTTAGTTTTTTTTTTTTTTTAAATACTGTATTTTTGAAAATCCAACCTCTAATTTAGATTTTTAATCTTTGCTTTTTGGTATTTGTTATCAATTTTGTACCCTTAAGAACCCAATCTTCAGTACCCATTTTTACTTGGGAGTGAGATTATTGGCTTGACTGCTCTCTTCCCCGTTGGACTCTCCTTTTTTTCTACCAGGTCACCTCTATCTCCTCCCTCCCCCTTCTCTTCTCTACCCAACTCTGTGAGTCTCTTTGTGTGTCCAAGACGGTGGAGAGCACTTAGGGAACAGATTACTGGCTGGATCGGTCTCTCTCCTTTTGATTCCCTTCTTTATTCTCCTGGCCACATCTGTCTCCTGGCCACATCTGTCCTCTTCTCTTCTCTGTATAACTCCAGGAACATCTCTGACCGGTCCAGACTGTGGAGTGCACATAAGGAAGTGATTACTGGCTAGCTTGCTCTCTCCCCTTTTGATTCCACCTCATCTCATTCGGGTCACCTCCAACTCCCTCCTCCCTCTTCTCTTCTCCATGTAACTCTGTGAACCTCTCTGGGTGTCCCTCACTGTGGAGAAACTTTTCATCTTTAACCTAGATGTTTTATCAGTGGTGCTGTATAGATGGAGAAGTCTTGAGACTACTGTAAAAATAAGACTGAAAACCAGAAGCAGGCTTAAGTCCAAATCCTGAGAACACCAGAGAACTCCTGACTCCAGGTTACATTAATCAACAGGAGCTCATCAAACGCTTCCATACCTACACTGAAACCAAGCACCACCCAAGGGCCAACAAGTTCCAGAGCAAGACATACCATGCAAATTCTCCAGCAACACAGGAACACAGCCCTGAGCTTCAATATACAGGCTGCCCAAAGTTACTCCAAACCCAGTGACATCTCATAACTCATTACTGGACACTTTATTGCACTCCAGAGAGAAGAAATCCAGCTCCACCCACCAGAACACTGACACATACTTCCCTAACCAGGAAACCTTGGCAAGTCACCCGTACAACCCCACCCACAGCGAGAAAACTCCACAATAAAGAGAGCTCCACAAACTTCCAGAATTCAGAAAGGCAACCCCAAACTCAGCAATATAAACAAGATGAAGAGACAGAGGAATACCCAACAGGTAAAAGAACAGGATAAATGCCCACCAAACCAAACAAAAGAGGAAGAGATAGGGAATCTACCTGATAAAGAATTCTGAATAATGATAGTGAAAATGATCCAAAATCTTGAAATCAAAATGGAATCACAGATACATAGCTTGGAGACAAGGATTGAGAAGATGCAAGAAAGGTTTAACAAGGACCTAGAAGAAATAAAAAAGAGTCAATATATAATGAATAATGCAATAAATGAGATCAAAAACACTCTGAAGGCAACAAATAGTAGAATAATAGAGGCAGAAGATAGGATTAGTGAAGTAGAAGATAGAATGGTAGAAAAAATGAATCAGAGAGGAAAAAAGAAAAACGAATTAAAAGAAATGAAGACAATCTCAGAGACCTCCAGGACACTATTAAACGCTCCAACATTCGAATCATAGAAGTCCCAGAAGAAGACAAAAAGAAAGACCATGAGAAAATATTTGAGGAGATAATAATTGAAAACGTCCCTAAAATGGGGAAGGAAATAATCACCCAAGTCCAAGAAACCCAGAGAGTCCCAAACAGAATAAACCCAAGGCGAAACACCCCAAGACACATATTAATCAAATTAACAAATATCAAACACAAAGAACAAATATTAAAAGCACCAAGGGAAAAACAACAAATAACACACAAGGGGATTCCCATAAGGATAACAGCTGATCTTTCAATAGAAACTCTTCAGGCCAGGAGGGAATGGCAGGACATACTTAAAGTGATGAAAGAAAATAACCTACAGCCCAGATTACTGAACCCAGCAAGGATCTCATCAAATATGAAGGAGAAATCAAAAGCTTTACAGACAAGCAAAAGTTGAGAGAATTCAGCACCACCAAACCAGCTCTCCAACAAATGCTAAAGGATATTCTCTAAACAGGAAACACAAAAAGGGTGTGTAAACTCGATCCCAAAACAATAAAGTAAATGGCAATGGGATCATACTTATTAATAATTACCTTAAACGTAAATGGGTTGAATGCCCCAACCAAAAGACAAAGACTGGCTGAATGGATACAAAAACAAGACCCCTATATATGTTGTCTACAAGAGACTCAGCTCAAAACAGGGGACACATACAGACTGAAAGTGAAGGGCTGGAAAAAGGTATTCCACGCAAATAGAGACCAAAAGAAAGCAGAAGTAGCAATACTCATATCAGATATAATAGACTTTAAAACAAAGGCTGTGAAAAGAGACAAAGAAGGACACTACATAATGATCAAAGGATCAATCCAAGAAGAAGATATAACAATTATAAATATATATGCACCCAACATAGGAGCACCGCAATATGTAAGACAAATGTTAACAAGTATGAAAGGGGAAATTAACAATAACACAATAATAGTGGGAGACTTTAATACCCCACTCACACCTATGGANAGGAGCACCACAATATGTAAGACAAATGCTAACAAGTATGAAAGGGGAAATTAACAATAACACAATAATAGTGGGAGACTTTAATACCCCACTCACACCTATGGATAGATCAACTAAACAGAAAATTAACAAGGAAACACAAACTTTAAATGATACAATAGACCAGTTAGACCTAGTAGATATCTATAGGACATTTTACCCCAAAACAATGAATTTCACATTTTCCTCAAATGCACATGGAAACTTCTCCAGGATGGATCACATACTGGGCCATAAATCTAGCCTTGGTAAATTCAAACAAACTGAAATCATTCCAAGCATCTTTTCCGACCACAATGCAGTATGATTAGATGTCAATTACAGGACAAAAACTATTAAAAATTCCAACATATGGAGGCTGAACAACACACTTCTAAATAACCAACAAATCACAGAAGAAATCAAAATATGCATAGAAACAAATGAAAATGAAAACAAAACAACCCAAAACTTATGGGACACTGTAAAAGCAGTGCTAAGAGGAAAGCTCAGAGCAGTACAGGCATAACCTTCTCCAGGATAGATCACATCCTGGGCCATAAATCTAGTCTTGGTAAATTCAAAAAAATTGAAATCATTCAAAGCATCTTTTCTGACCATAATGCAGTAAGATTAGATCTCAATTACAGGAGAAAAACTATTAAAAATTCCAACATATGGAGGCTGAACAACACGCTGCTGAATAACCAATAAATCACAGAAGAAATCAAAAAAGAAATCAAAATATGCATAGAAATGAATGAAAATGAAAACACAACAACCCAAAACTTATGGGACACTGTAAAAGAAATACTAAGGGGAAAGTTCATAGCAATACAGGAACAAGAAAAAACTCAAATAAATAACCTAACTCTACACCTAAAGCAACTAGAAAAAGGAAGAAATGAAGAACCACAGGGTTAGTAGAAGGAAAGAAATCTTAAAAATTAGGGCAGAAATAAATGCAAAAGAAACAAAAGAGACCATAGCAAAAATCAACAAAGCCAAAAGCTGGTTCTTTGAAAGGATAAATAACATTGACAAACCATGTATGGCAAAACCAATACGGTATTGTAAAGTAAAATAAAGTAAAAATAAAATTAAAAACAAACAAACAAACAAACGAACAAAAAAAAAGAAACAAAGGGAGAAAAATCAAATCGATAAAATTAGAAATAAAAATGGAGAGATCACAACAGACAGCACAGAAATACAAAGGATCATAAAATACTACTATCAGCAAATATATGCCAATAAAATGGACAACTTGGAAGAAATGGACAAATTCTTAGAAAAGTACAACTTTCCAAAACTGACCCAGGAAGAAATAGAAAATCTTAACAGACCCATCACAAGCACAGAAATTGAAACTGTAATCAGAAATCTTCCAGCAAACAAAAGCCCAGGTCCAGATGGCTTCACAGCTGTATTCTACCAAAAATTTAGAAAAGAGCTAACACCTATTCTATTCAAACTCTTCCAGAAAATTGCAGAGGAAGGTAAACTTCCAAACTCATTCTATGAGGCCACCATCACCCTAATACCAAAACCTGACAAAGATGCCACAAAAAAAGAAAACTATAGGCCAATATCTCTGATGAACATAGATGCAAAAATCCTTAACAAAATTTTAGCAATCAGAACCCAACAACACATTTAAAGGATCATACACGATGACCAAGTGGGCTTTATCCCAGGGATGCAAGGATTCTTCAATATCTGCAAATCAAACAATGTAATACACCACATTAACAAATTGAAAAATAAAAGCCATATGATTATCTCAATAGATGCAGAGAAAGCCTTTGACAAAATTCAACATCCATTTATGATAAAAAAAAAATTCATTTCTCCAGAAAGCAGAAATAGAAAGAACATACCTCAACATAATAAAAGCTATATGACAAACCCACAGCAAACATTATCCTAAATGGTGAAAAATTGAAAACACTTCCCCTAAAGTCAGGAACAAGACAATGGTGCCCATTTTCACCACTACTATTCAACATAGTTTTGGAAGTTTTCACCACAGCAATCAGAGCAGAAAAAGAAATAAAGCGAATTCAAATTGGGAAAGAAGACGTAAAACTCTCACTGTTTGCAGATGAATGATCCTCTACATAGAAAACCCTAAAGACTCCACCAGAAAATTACTAGAGCTGATCAATGAATATAGTAACATTGTAGAATATAAAATCAACACACAGAAATCCCTTACGTTCTTATACACTAATAATGAGAAAATAGAGAAATTAAGGAAACAATTCCATTCACCATTGCAATGAAAAGAATAAAATACTTAAGAATATATCTACCTAAAGAAACTAAAGACCTATATATAGAAAACTACAAAACACTGGTGAAAGAAATCAAAGAGGACTACCCTAATAGATGGAGAAATATACCATGTTCATGGATTAGAAGAATCAATATAGTGAAAATGAGTATACTACCCAAAGCAATCTATAGATTCAATGCAATCCCTATCAAGCTACCAACGGTATTTTTCACAGAGCTAGAACAAATAACTTCACAATTTGTACGGAAATACAAAAATCCTCGAATAGCCAAAGTAATCTTGAGAAAGAAGAACGGAACTGGAGGAATCAACATGCCTGACTTTAGGCTCTAATACAAAGCCACAGTCATCAAGACAGTATGGTACTGGCACAAAGACAGAACTATAGAATCAGTGAAACAAAATAGAAAGCCCAGAGATAAATCCATGCACCTATGGACACCATATCTTTGACAAAGGAGGCAAAAATATACAATGGAGAAAAGACAATCTCTTTAACAAGTGGTGCTGGGAAAACTCTTCAACCACTGGGAAAACAATGAAACTAGAACACTTTCTAACACCATACACAAAAATAAACCAAAAATGGATTAAAGATCTAAATGTAAGACCAGAAACTATAAAACTCCTAGAGGAGAATATAGGCAAAACACTCTCCGACATAAATCACAGCAGGATCCTCTATGATCCACCTCCCAGAATATGCTTCAGTCGTGTCCGACTCTGTGCGACCCCAGAGATGGCAGCCCACCAGGCTCCCCCATCCCTGGGATTCTCCAGGCAAGAATACTGGAGTGGGTTGCCATTTCCTTCTCCAATGCATGAAAGCGAAAAGTGAAAGTGAAGTCGCTCAGTCGTGTCCGACTCCTAGCGACCCCATGGACTGCAGCCTACCAGCCTCTCCGTCCATGGGATTTTCCAGGCAAGAGTACTGGGGTGGGGTGCCATTGCCTTCCCCAATTTTTGCTACTTTTACTTATATTAAGAAATTGATATCCTCAGATTTGAGGCAGTAATTCCTAAATTAATTGGTCCAGATAATCTGATAAGATTGTTACTCTTTTCAATATTGCAGAAATATTGTTTTATCCTGAAATAGAGCTGCAGAGTTAATCAGTGGTGTAAATAATGGATATATCCCTTTTGTTATTTCTCATCATGCACAATTATGGAACAGGCAGAGCTATCCCATTTTCCTGGATATAAAGATGTGTATAAGAGACAGATATTATCTGGAATATAAAATAAAATATTTTAGAGTAATATATACTTTTGTGTTAAAACTCAATTCAATCAGTAATTGAAAGCAAATAACCTGCTGATAATTATGTTTTAATGTGTTGCTTTATTCTTATGATATTTTAAAGTACATAATATTCAGCACTTTTTATGCCTTATGAGATATATAGAATTAGAAAAGAAATTAAACTGAAAACCTTGCATAACTCATTACCCCATCCTCCTGAAATCAGAAAAGAGTGACTCCATGTTCATTTTTGATGATGTAAAATAAAGTGAGTGGTCATGACAACCTGATAAAATGTTTTTCATGAATGGATTAACTGCTAATTTATTACTGTGAGAACAACCTAAGTACTTAATTTAGTGTTACAAAGTGAGGATTACTTAATATCCATCTACTTGGCAATCACCACTATTTAAACTGTTAAGAATACAGTTCCTGTTTATTTCACAAATACACAGAGAGCGAATATAAGTACTTACAAACGGGATACTAATGCAAATACTACTTTTTCCCCATTGAACACAAAATTTTTAATAACCATTCCTGTACAACTGCAACTGTATTAACCAGGGTTTTTTTCCCCTAATTTAAAAAGAACAATGCTATGAGCACATGAAAAGAGATGGAGTCTTCTTTTCTAGTGAGCTTTAGAGAAGGTCCTGGTACATTGCCCCCAACTCCCATTCATGTAGTTACTATAAAGTTGTTCCCGCTGATGTAATCAGGGCAGAATGATGAAGAATAGAAGATTGAGAAATTCTCTACGTCTGATGACCCCTGCCTCTGAAACATATTTAACCTATACCAAAAGATACACCCATGGTGGATTCATGTCAATGTATGGCAAAACCAATACGGTATTGTAAAGTAAAATAAAGTAAAAATTAAAAAAAAAAAAAAGATAGAAGCATAAGTGAATTTTGTCTAAAATAGATATTCTGGAATAAACTATTAAAAATAGAATTTTTTTAATTTCAAAAATTGGCAAAACTCATTTTTGCATCCGTTTTTCAAGGGACACTCATTTATTTATTTATTAAATGTTTCTGAATAGCATCATGAAACCAAGCATTTTAAGTAGCAAAGTAGAAGCTTTGGAACAAGACAGGGTAGGGTCTTGTATTTATGAAACTTTGAGTCAAGGTAGGAAGTTTTTTTTTTCTTTATTTATTTTTATTACTTAAGTACTACTAAGTGTCATGATGGAACATGTGTTACTATTACACAAGAAAGGCAAAAACAAACCTTTTAACCCACTAACTCTTGCTTTTGAGGGAGAAAGTTTATTAATCCTGTTGTTTAAAAAAAAAAATACTGGAATATTTGGACCAGAAGTTGAATTGGTGTGGGAAGAAGGATTGTTCTGCCCATGATATCTCTCTGAAGCATACACATGAACAGAGAAGAGATATAATACATCTTTTCTAAAAATTAGCAAAGTGAACCCATTACTATTCTTCCTTAGTTTAGAGTGACAATGAAGATAATTTCTGACCCCCACATTCATTTTAGGCATAAAGATAAGCAATGGAAAATATCTAGAAGTTATATTGGTGAGATTACCAGACTCAGTCAAAGTACCTGAACCGTAGCTATCAAAATCTTTAAATAAATCATTTTGGGTAAAAACGTAATTTAGTGACAATTGCTCTTTTCAGTGCAGTTTTCACATCCTTGTTTCTTAAACAAGGATGATCAGTGGATTTAGATTAGATCAGTGGATTAGATCAGTGGATTTAACACTGGGATGAAAACTGTGTGGAAGACAGAGGCCATTTTGTCTGTGTCCATAGAGTAACTGGAGCTGGATCTGAGATACATGAGCAGGAGCATGCCATAAATTATAACCACAGTGGTTAACTGGGAGGCACATGTAGAGAAGGCTTTGCATCTCCCCTTGGCTGAGTTCATTCTAAGGACGGTTGTTATGATGTAGCTGTAGAAGACGAAGACAATGATGATACTGCAACCCAGAACACAGCTGCTATAAGGGAACATCATAATCTCATTGATGGTTGTATCTGAGGAAAAGAGGGCCAATAACGGTGGGAGTTACAGAAAAAAATGATTGATGACATTGGAATTGCAGAATGACAACTGAATTGTGCAATAGGTAAAAACTGCTGGATAGATCAAAGCTTCTAAGTACACAAAAACTATAAGCTGGGTACAGAATCTCCTGGACATGACAACTGTATAAAGAAGTGGATTACAAATGGCTACATAATGATCATAATCCATGATAGTCAACATGAGACATTTCATATCTGCAAAGGTCCCAAAACAATACATCTGAACAGCACACAGGTTAAATGAAATCTTCTGTAGCTCAGATAAGAAATCAGCCAGCATACTGGGATAGAGAGTGGAGGAGCAGCAAGCATCACAGAATGCTCAGGAAATGATACACGGGAGTGTGGAGTCTAGGGTCCACCTTGATCAGCAGGACCATCCCTACGTTGGCAACCACAGTTATGCCATAAACCAGCAGGAAGAGAATGAAGAGTGCCTGCTGCACATCCCGTCTGCCAGAAAGTCCTAACAGTACAAACTCAGGAAACACAGTGCAGTTCTCAGCAGCCATCACTCACATCTGGGAATCCCTGGTTATGAAAGAGGAGATGGAAGTGGAGGATAACATCATCTTACTATCTTAGTATTTTAGTTTCTGGCCCTTCTGTATTTCAGTAATTAAGAAAAGACATAATGCTAGGACTATGTGAGGCAAACTGACTCCCTGAAAATTTGTCTATGTTAGAATAAATCAAAAATAATAATAATGATATCACTTACATTTGCATAGCACTGTACTATTTGTGGCATTCTTTCATCTAAATTATTTCCACATCAGCCTTATTAGTGTGTATGCCAATTTTTGCTGCTGCTGCTGCTGCTAAGTCGCTTCAGTCGTGTCCGACTCTGTGCGACCCCAGAGATGGCAGCCCACCAGGCTCCCCCATCCCTGGGATTCTCCAGGCAAGAATACTGGAGTGGGTTGCCATTTCCTTCTCCAATGCATGAAAGCGAAAAGTGAAAGTGAAGTCGCTCAGTCGTGTCCGACTCCTAGCGACCCCATGGACTGCAGCCTACCAGCCTCTCCGTCCATGGGATTTTCCAGGCAAGAGTACTGGGGTGGGGTGCCATTGCCTTCCCCAATTTTTGCTACTTTTACTTATATTAAGAAATTGATATCCTCAGATTTGAGGCAGTAATTCCTAAATTAATTGGTCCAGATAATCTGATAAGATTGTTACTCTTTTCAATATTGCAGAAATATTGTTTTATCCTGAAATAGAGCTGCAGAGTTAATCAGTGGTGTAAATAATGGATATATCCCTTTTGTTATTTCTCATCATGCACAATTATGGAACAGGCAGAGCTATCCCATTTTCCTGGATATAACATGCTCCTGTGCCCCCATAGGTTTTTTTTTTTTTTTTCCTTATCCAGTATACATTCTTACTGTTGTTGTTTAGTTGCTAAGTCATGTCCGACTCTTTTGTGATCCCATGGACCAAGCTTCCCTGTCCATGGGATTTTCCAGGTAAGAATACTGGAGTGGATTGTCATTTCCTTCTCAGGGGATCTTCCCCTATCCAGGCATTGAACCCCGGTCTCCTGCATTGGCAGGCAGATCCTTTACCACTGAACCTCTGGGGAAGTCCAGTATCCAGTAACAAGTATCAATTAACCGGAGCAGGAAGGGAACTGAGGAAGGTGGAGGTGTCTGCATAAGTTATATGCTGGACAGCGCTCCCCTAACACTGAGCTGTTGCTCAGGGGACACTATGAAGAATGTTTGGGACTTAATGTAGACTGGTAAGACAGGTGACACTGAGGCAAGAAAGGCAGCATGGTTTCCTGCATGAGTCGTTCTGCCGTAATTAACTAGAATCTACATGATCTACTCACCAATAGATAAGATATGTAAGATGTTTGGTAAAATTGCTCCTATGTCCTCAGTCCCACATATGCAGAAAGATTCACATATAAATGATGCCTCCATCCCAATCCCCCAGAAACTGTAATATTGGTTTACTGTTTTCTTTTATGCCTATTCTTCTATATTTCTGAAGTCTACCTCTCTCTGGTTTAAAGGAGTTGATGTTTCTTGAATTCCTTGCCCCAGTCTTACATTCTACACAATAAATTATGTTATATGCAAATGTCACAAATATTCTCCTTGTTCTTTTAGAATATTCAAAGAGTGGAGTTGCATGTGTTGGCACTGTTGATATATGAAAATTGGGATGTGGCCTGACTTTTATTATTTCTAAACAAGTATTATGGTGCATTTCCCAAGTGGTGCAGAGGTAAAGAATCTTGGGTGGGAAAGATCACTTGGAGAAGGAAATGGCAACCCACCCTAGTATTTTTGCCAGGAAAATTCCATAGACAGGGAAGCCTGGTGGGCTACAACCCATAGGGTGTCAAAGAGTTGGACATGACTTAGAGACTAAATAACAATAAAGAATTATAGCATTTGGATATTGTAAATATTGTGTTATGGACTTGGATTTATACATATTGGTAGTTGTAATATGTTATCTCTACTATTATTTTAAAAAGACAAGAGCAAATTTACCTGTACAATGATATTATTTGCAACAGTGAAAAATGGTTTACATATCAACCTTGATTCAGTTCAGTTCAGTCGCTCAGTCGTGTCTGACTCTTTGTGACCCCATGAACTGCAGCACGCCGGGCCTCACTGTCCATTACCAACTCCCAGAGTCCACCAAAACTCATATCCATTGAGTCGGTGATGCCATCCAACCAGCTCATCCTCTGTCGTCCCCTTCTCCTCCTGTCCTCAATCTTTACAGCATCAGGGTCTTTTCCAATAAGTCAGCTCTTCACATCAGGTGGCCAAAGTATTGGAGTTTCAGCTTCAACATCAGTCTTTCCAATAAATGCCCAGGACTGATCTCCTTTAGGATGGACTGGTTGGATCTCCTTGTAGTCCAAGGGACTCTCAAGAGTCTTCTCCAATACCACAGTTCAAAAGCATCAATTCTTCGGTGCTCAGCTTTCTTTATAGTCCAACTCTCACATCCATACATGACTACTGGAAAAACCATAGCTTTGACTATATGGACCTTTGTTGGCAAAGTAATGTCTCTGCTTTTTAATATGTTGTCTAGGTTGGTCATAACTTTCCTTCCAAAGAGTAAGCATCTTTTAATTTCATGGCTGCAATCACCATCTGCAGTGATTTTGGAGCCAAGAAAAATAAACACTTGATTAAAATAGAAAAAACTAAAATATTTAATATTCTTCTACAAATTATAAATGAGATTTGTCAAATTCACACAGGTTTAACAAGTATCTTTGTTTAATTATTACATTACAGTGTTTATATAACTGAGCAAGCAAGTATAAAATGACTCATTTGAAAATTTTCAGTACTTCTTCACTTTTCTACAAAAGTAAGCCTTCCATATTCTTTAAATTTATCCATTTAGAAACCTACCTGCAACGAACAATTCTTCAGTCTTTTCACTCTTGTACATGTACCATAGGCAGGTTGCTTTTTATTTCTGTCTGGCAACTATTAGGACTTAAGTCTCTAAAGCTTCAGCTTTTATATTTTTATGTTATAAGAACATGGTTAATTAGATCTCTAGTTCTGTATTTTCCCCTGTGGATGCACAATAGCTTTAGCAAGAGTTGAACTTTTAATACTTCCTTCTTTTCACAAAATTGATCACTGTCAGAAATTTATCAGAATTTATTTTAGTACTATGCTTTATGGATACCAAAAATCTACATTCTCTTCCCATGAAAAGAGATGCCTAATGAAATTAAAATAGATTTTTCCACTAATAATTTTCATCTCTTTCTCATTGCTGATTCAGTTTCTTCCATTTTTAAAGATTGCCTTCATTTCTCATTTATAGATATGACAATCTTACATATTGCTTTATTCATTAGTCATGGTCTGAGACCTTTTCCTCAAGGACATGTCAGTCACCCTATTTCAATAATTTTTTTTTTTATTGTGTGGCTTCAGAATAATTTTCCTTTCCTCTAAGTTATGACTAGCCTAATAGTTAAATGAACATAAGACAGAGTAATAGGAGAAAAACAAATGTACTTTTCTACATATGGATGTCCCATAAAAAATGATGAGATTCAAAGTGACCAAAGCAGAAAGTTTTTATTTAATTTATGCAAGAAAACAGCAATTTGTGAGGAATTGATGAGACAAAGGTGTTTAGGCTTCAGTTCAGTTTGGTTCAGTCACTCAGTCATGTCCGACTCTTTGCGATCCCATGAACTGCAGCATGCCAGGCCTCCCTGTCCATTACCAACTCGCAGAGTTCACTCAAACTCATGTCCATCGAGTTAGTGATGCCATCCAGCCGTCTCATCCTCTGTCATCCCCTTTTCCTCCTGCCCCCAATCCCTCCCAGCATCAGGGTCTTTTCCAATGAGTCAACTCTTCACATGAGGTGGCCAGAGTACTGGAGTTTCAGCTTTAGCATCATTCCCTCCAAAGAACACCCAGGGCTGATCTCCTTCAGAATGGACTGGTTGGATCTCCTTGCAGTCCAAGGGACTCTCAAGAGTCTTCTCCAACACCACAGTTAAAAGCATCAATTCTTCAGTGCTCAGCCTTCTTCACAGTCCAACTCTCACATCCATACAGGACCATTGGAAAAACCATAGCCTTGACTAGACGGACCTTTGTTGGCAAAGTAATGTCTGTGCTTTTCAATACGCTATCTAGGTTGGTAATAACTTTTCTTCCAAGGAGTTCAGGCTTAGGACAGTAATTAGTAAGCATCTGGTCCCACCACTTCATGACAAATAGATGGGGCAAAAATGGAAACAGTGGCAGAGTTTATTTTTTGGGCTCCAAAATCAGTGTGGACAGTGACTAAAGTATGAAATTAAAATATGGAAGAAAAGCTATGACAAACCTACAAAGTGAAAAATAAGTGAAGTTCAGTCTTGTCTAACTCTGTGTGATCCCATGAACTGTAGCCAACCAGCCTCCTCTGTCCATGGGATTTTCTAGGGAAGAGTACTAGAGTGGGTTGCCATTTTCTTCTTCAGGGGATCTTCCCAACCCAGGAATCAAACCCAGGTCTCCCTCATAGTAGACAGATGCTCTAGACAGCGTGTTAAAAAGCAGAGACTTCATTTTGTTGACAAAGGCCTGTACAGTCAAGGCTGTAGTTTTTCCAGGAGCCACGTATGGATGTGACAGTTGGACTATAAAGAAGGTTGTGTACCAAATTGATGCTTTAGAAATGTGGTGCTGAAGAAGACTCTTGAGAGTTCCTTGGACAGCAAAGAGATTAAACCAGTCAATCCTAAAGGAAATCAACCGTGAATATTCACTGGAAGGACTGATGTCAAAGCTGAAGCTCCAATAGTTTGGCCACCTGATGTGAAGAGCCAACTCACTGTAGAAAAACAAAAACAACCTGATGCTGGGAAAGATTGAGGGCAGGAGAAGGGTGTGACAGAGGATGACATGGTTGGATGGCATCACCGATTCTATGGACGTGGGTTTGAACAAACTCCGGGAGATGATGAAGGACAGGGATGCCTGGCGTGCTTCAGTCCATGGGGTTGCAAGGAATTGGACAGGACTGAGAGACTGAACAAAAACAGCAGCAAGCAATCAATAAAGAAGTAACAAGGTCTGGTCATGCAGCCTTTTTGGCCCATAAATTCCCTGTTTCTGGTGACATAATTGCCTTCTACCCTCTGGTACAGGGAAGGGAACTTTCACATGAGAGATTTATTTCCTGCCTTAAGGACTACAAAGGAGAATCAGAGTGTCCTTTTCCCATTTCTCTTTCTTAAGTAACTTTAATTCAAAGTATTAATATGCCAAAGCAGCATATTTTGGGGTGATACAGTCTGCTCTCCTTCAATGGCATAATATCTATCACACATAGTTCACTCTTTATTGAATTTCCTATTCTATTTATATACAGATAAATCTCATTTTATCATGCTTCATTTTCTTGTTTTTGCAGTTAGTTGTATTTTTATTTAGTTAGTTTTTAACAAGCTGAAGGTTTGTGGTCACTCTGCATCAACCAAGTCTGACAGCACATGATTTCCAACAGAATTTATTCACTTCATATCTCCATGTCACATGTTGATAATTCTCACAGCTTTTGAACTGTCTCATTATTAATCTATTTGTTCTGCTGATCTGTGATCAGTGATTTTTGATGTTACTATTACAGCTCGTTGAAAATGCAGATGATGATTAGCATTTTTTCTTCTTTTTTTTTTTAGTGATCAAGTACTTTTAAATTATGGTATTTGCATTTTTTAGACATAATGCAACTGAACATTTAACAGACTATGATATTATGTGAATGTAACTTTAACATACCCTGGGAAACCAAGCATTTCTTTTGACTCTCTTTACTGTGATATTCACTTTATTGTGGTAGGCTGGATCTCAACCCACAGTATCTCCAAGGTCTGTCTGTAGGTGTACATTCCTACCATCCATAAGAAGAAGATTTCCATAAGTAATTGCTCCATTAATGTGTGTTTTAAAATATTTTCCTGTTGCTATGCTAGTGAATGTTCTTTATCTCTGGTGATATAAGGCTGGTAAATGTTCAACAACAAATAAGAATAAACAGCATTTGAAAGATTTTTCTACTAATACAGTTCATATGAACAAAGATAATGTTTTACTAAAAACATGTGTTTGGATACTTCTGTCAAAAAAAAAGTGAATGTCCATTTGTTTCTAAAATATCCTTTGTGTGTTACTCATAGGAACAGAGAGAGAATGATGGTTACCAGGAGATGGGGGTGGGGGATTGAGAATATGCTGGTTAAATTGTACGCAATTGCATTGTAAGAGAAATTAGTTCTTTATCTTGTGTACAGCATTGGAATTAAAGCTACAATACTGTATTACATATTTTAAAGTTACTAGGATACTAGATCATAATGATCCCTCAACAAAAATAAACAATAATTATATGACCGATGTAGGTGCTAGCTAAAGGTATAATGGTAATCCTGTTCTAATACGTAGATTACTAAATACTGTACTACACAATTTCATGAAGCAAAGGAAATAACTAAAATATTGTCCCTGCAGTTGTACAGCATAGCAGCCTTAGGGGATATGCTCTTTATTTTTTGTGTTCAGCTTTATAATTTATAATATATGAATCATTTCAGGATGCTGACAAGCATAAATTCTATGTAGTCATTAAATTCTTCTCCTGAATGTAACATAAAGTCTTCTTACTGTGAATTTTGCTTATCACAATTAATTTATTTCTTTACCACAGAAAAGGCAAAAGCAAAATTTTTGTGTATGGAAAGTAATTTATGAAAATAAATATAAGCCAGTATATGTTTACAAATGCTCCAGGGATTTTTTTCCTCTGAAACCTCACCTAGAACTAGATAGAGACCTAGTTTTATTTTTAGGGTCCTATAAACCTAGAACCCACTATAGACTAAAATAAATAAAATAAAATATTCTTGATACATGATAAAGAGTACCTGAATGATATATTAATTGTTACCTTATTGGAATTATTAGATTGATGATGTCTATATAAACAACTTACATTACAGGAGATATTGCAGAGGCCAAGCACAAGCAAAGTAATTATAATAATTTGCTACATACTAAACTGAAGGTGTTTGTGTCACTTAAGAGCTTTACTACCATTATCTAGTTCCATATTTGCAGGTTAGAGTTTGTCTTTGCTTACTTCATTATGATTCCTTTGCAAAATCACTTTTTCCATCAGACATTTCTCTATTCCCCAGGATATAAAATCTCTCAGGATCTCACTCTGTTGAGACAGGACTTAAATTTAGCTTCCTAAACATGGCCGTCTCTGCAGACCATTTAATATAACCTCCTGCCATTATGAGGGAATGAGCTGTTGTGGCTATATTATTATTAAAAAATGGATAATTAGTTTAACAAAGGGTTTTACGTTTAACTGAAGTTGACTTTCTTACATTACAGAAGAAAATCATGTAGTTAAAATTTAATACATCAGAGGCAAGCAATTGAGAAAGAAATATCTACATGATTCCCTTGTGCCACTATGCCTCTATTTGTAATACTCTATAGGCAACAGTTTATTTATTAATATAAACACTTGCCTTTAGAAAATAATTGTGTGCCACTGAGTCATGGGCAAATGTGTGCAGGTTCAGTGTACCAAGGAGGGTACCAAGAGGGGTACCAAGGAGTACAAGATTCATTAAGTCTCTTTGTTGCTGGGAAAAGTATTAGAAGTACACATGGCTTAAAAAAGGGGTTAAATAAGATATTTTTGCATTACTAAATAATCTATGAAGGTTGCACTATTTATTTCACAAAAATATACTGCACTATTATGTATATAAAGAATTTCTAGGGATACAAATTTATAATAGTCAGTCTGAATTTTCTGGTAATGGCAAACAGACCTTACCTTTGGAAAATGTTTTTGATGTGCAATGAGCAAATCAGTTCAGTCACTCAGTCGTGTCCAACTCTTTGCGACCCCATGGACTACAGCATGCCAGGCTTCCCTGTCCATCACCAATTCCTGGAGCTTGCTTAAACTCATGTTATATACTGCTGCTACTGCTGCTAAGTCGTGTCAGTTGTGTCTGACTCTGTGAGACCCCATAGACAGAAGCCCACCAGGCTCCTCTGTCCCTGAGATTCCCCAGGCAAGAACACTGGAGTGGGTTGCCATTTCCTTCTCCAATGCGTGAAAGTGAAATCACTCAGTCATGTCCGACTAGTAGCGACCCGGTGGACTGCAGCCTACCAGGCTCCTCCGTCCATGGGATTTCCCAGGCAAGAGTACTGGAGTGGGGTGCCATTGCCTTCTCCACATGATATGTAGAGAACACTTAAATAATAACTATATAGATAAACATTTTTCCAAAGGTTACCTGTATAGCTAGGTAAGACCAAGAAGTAACAATTTCCACAATTAACAAAGCCTTCTATAAACTCCCTCCTAAATGGCTAACCTCTTACCTCCAAAGAGTAGATACTTTCTTGACTTTTACTGTGACAATACAGTTTTGTATTTTTTTGAACCAGACATAGCTGGATGTCTATAGCATGCACTATTTTGTTCAATTACATGCAATCCATCCCTGCTGTTGCATGCAGTTTCAGTACATTCATTGTCATTGAAATATCTTAATTCTTTGTGCATGCACATCATTTATTTATCTACTTTAATGTTGATGAACAATCATACTTGCCACCAACTGGTAGTGAGTACACTATGAAAGGCATATGAATTAAATATATAAAAAGTGAAGAAAATAGAATTGGAATTAGATCATGCAAGACAATGTATTTTGATGCTAGCTTTCCCTTTCTATGGAAAATCAAGCCAGAATACTCTTACAAGTCCTTAGCTCAAGCTCTTATTTGAATCACAAATTCTATGGGGTGTTCACATTAAGTGACTATTTATCCTCCACATTCTTTTTAGGGCCATGGATCGCACACATTGTACAAGCCAATCAATTTAAGACACCCTTTACTGAGATTAAAATTCTTCATTTAATATGCAACATTTTATTTTCTTCAGTTCACTCATTAGCCTTAGATTTGCTCATAAGGGCTAAATACAGATGAAATCTGATTTTAGACATATTAGCATTTTTTATAGGAGAGCAATGTGCTAACTCTCCTATAAAGTAAGGAGCAACCCCACGTCCAAGGAGCGGTGGCTGCACGGGAGCAGGAGGGCCTAGAGGAGCTATCCCACGTTGAAGGTCAGGAAGGGTGGCGGTAAGGAGATATCCCTCGTCCAAGGTAAGGAGCAGTGGCTGCACTTTGCTGGAGCAGCCTTGAAGAGATACCCCACGCCCAAGGTAAGAGAAACCCAAGTAAGATGATATGTGTTGCAAGAGGGCATCAGAAGGCAGACACACTGAAACCATACTCACAGAAAACTAGTCAATCTAATCACATTAGGACCACAGCCTGTCTAACTCAATGAAACTAAGCCATGCCCACAGGGAAACCCAAGACGTGCAGGTCATGGTGGAGAGGTCTGACAGAATGTGGTCCACTGGAGAAGGGAATGGCAGACCACTTCAGTATTCTTGCCTTGAGAACCCCATGAACAGTATGAATAGGCAAAATGATAGGATACTGAAAGAGGAACTCCCCAGATCAGTAGGTGCCCAATATGCTACTGGAGATCAGTGGAGAAATAACTCCAGAAAGAATGAAGGGATGGAGCCAAAGCGAAAACAATACCCAGCTGTGGATGTGACTGGTGATAGAAGCAAGGTTCAATGCTGTAAAGAGCAATATTGCATAGGAACCTGGAATATCAGGTCGAAGAATCAAGGCAAATTGGAAGTGGTCAAACAACAGATGGCAAGAGTGAATGTCGACATTCTAGGAATCAGCAAACTAAAATGGACTGGAATGGGTGAATTTAACTCAGATGACCATTATATCTACTACTGCGGGCAGGAATCCCTCAGAAGAAATGGAGTAGCCATCATGGTCAACAAAAGAGTCCGAAATGCAGTACTTGGATGCAATCTCAAAAATGACAGAATGATCTCTGTTCGTCTCCAAGGCAAACCATTCAATATCACAGTTATCCAAGTCTATGCCCCAACCAGTAATGCTGAAGAAGCTGAAGTTGAACGGTTTTATGAAGACCTACAAGATCTTTTAGAACTAACACCCAAAAAAGATGTCCTTTTCATTATAGGGGACTGGAATGCTAAAGTAGGAAGTCAAGAAACACCTGGAGTAACAGGCAAATTTGGCCTTGGAATGCGGAATGAAGCAGGGCAAAGACTAATAGAGTTTTGCCAAGAAAATGCACTGGTCATAGCAAACACCCTCTTCCAACAACACAAGAGAAGACTCTACACGTGGACATCACCAGATGGTCAACACCGAAATCAGATTGATTATATTCTATGCAGCCAAAGATGGAGAAGCTCTATACAGTCAACAAAAACAAGACCAGGAGCTGACTGTGGCTCAGATCATGAACTCCTTATTACCAAATTCAGACTCAAATTGAAGAAAGTAGGGAAAACCACTAGACCATTCAGGTATGACCTAAATCAAATCCCTTATGATTATACAGTGGAAGTGAGGAATAGATTTAAGGGCCTAGATCTGATAGATAGAGTGCCTGAAGAACTATGGAATGAGGTTCGTGACATTGTACGGGAGACAGGGATCAAGACCATCCCCATGGAAAAGAAATGCAAAAAAGCAAAATGGCTGTCTGGGGAGGCCTTACAAATAGCTGTGAAAAGAAGAGAGGCGAAAAGCAAAGGAGAAAAGGAAAGATATAAGCACCTGAATGCAGAGTTCCAAAGAATAGCAAGAAGAGATAAGAAAGCCTTCTTCAGTGATCAATGCAAAGAAATAGAGGAAAACAACAGAATGGGAAAGACTAGAGATCTCTTCAAGAAAATTAGAGATACCAAGGGAACATTTCATGCAAGGATGGGCTCGATAAAGGACAGAAATGGTATGGACCTAACAGAAGCAGAAGATATTAAGAAGAGGTGGCAAGAATACACAGAAGAACTGTACAAAAAAGATCTTCACGACCCAGATAATCATGATGATGTGATCACTAATCTAGAGCCAGACATCTTGGAATGTGAAGTCAAGTGGGCCTTAGAAAGCATCACTACGAACAAAGCTAGTGGAGGTGATGGAATTCCAGTTGAGCTGTTTCAAATCCTGAAAGATGATGCTGTGAAAGTGCTGCACTCAATCTGCCAGCAAATTTGGAAAACTCAGCAGTGGCCACAGGACTGGAAAAGGTCAGTTTTCATTCCAATTCCAAAGAAAGGCAATGCAAAAGAATGCTCCAATTACCGCACAATTGCACTCATCTCACATGCTAGTAAAGTAATGCTCAAAATCCTCCAAGCCAGGCTTCAGCAATACGTGAACCGTGAACTCCCTGATGTTCAAGCTGGCTTTAGAAAAGGCAGAGGAACCAGAGATCAAATTGCCAACATCCGCTGGATCATGGAAAAAGCAAGAGAGTTCCAGAAAAACATCTACTTCTGCTTTATCGACTATGCCAAAGCCTTTGACTGTGTGGATCACAATAAACTGTGGAAAATTCTGAAAGAGATGGGAATACCAGACCACCTAACCTGCCTCTTGAGAAATCTGTATGCAGGTCAGGAAGCAACAGTTAGGACTGGACATGGAACAACAGACTGGTTCCAAATAGGAAAAGGAGTGCGTCAAGGCTGTATATTGTCACCCTGCTTATTTAACTTCTATGCAGAGTACATCATGAGAAACGCTGGACCGGAAGAAACACAAGCTGGAATGAAGATTGCTGGGAGAAATATCAATAACCTCAGATATGCAGATGACACCACCCTTATGGCAGAAAGTAAAGAGGAACTAAAAGGCCTCTTGATGAAAGTGAAAGTGGAGAGTGAAAAAGTTGACTTAAAGCTCAACATTCAGAAAACGAAGATCATGGCATCTGGTCCCATCACTTCATGGGAAATAGATGGGGAAACAGTGGAAACAGTGTCAGACTTTATTCTGGGGGGCTTCAAAATCACTGCAGATGGTTACTGCAGCCATGAAATTAAAAGACACTTACTCCTTGGAAGAAAAGTTATGACCAACCTAGACAGCATTTTCAAAGCAGAGACATTACTTTGCCTACTAAGGTCCGTCTAGTCAAGGCTATGGTTTTTCCAGTAGTTATGTATGGATGTGAGAGTTGGACTGTGAAGAAGGCTGAGCACCGAAGAATTGATTCTTTTGAACTGTGGTGTTGGAGAAGACTCTTGAGAGTCCCTTGGACAGCAAGGAGATCCAACCAGTCCATTCGTTAGGAGATCAGCCCTGGGATTTCTTTGGAAGGAATGATGCTAAAGCTGCAACTCCAGCACTTTGGCCACCTCATGCGAAGAGTTGACTCATTGGAAAAGACTCTGATGCTGGGAGGAATTGGGGGCAGGAGGAGAAGCGGACGACCGAGGATGAGATGGCTGGATGGCATCACTGACTTGATGGATGTGCGTCTGAGTGAACTCTGGGAGTTGGTGATGGACAGGGAGGCCTGGCATGCTGCAATTCATGGGGTCACAAAGATTCGGACATGACTGAGCAACTGAACTGAACTAAATTTGCTAACTGTATAATCTTTGTACTTCTGAGATTGACACCCATCTTTGTGTCAGGCTTCATTCTGAATCAATTTCACTTTTGCCGTGCTCCTGTTTAATATAGTATCTAGAAGGTAGATAAACATTTCAGGAGAAGGAAATGCCAACCCACTCCAGTACTCTTGCCTGGAAAATCCCATGGACAGAGGAGCCTGGTAGGCTACAGTCCATTGGGTCGCAAAGAGTCAGACGCAACTGAGTGACTTCACTTTCACATTTCATTTTCATGCATTGGAGAAGGAAATGGCAACCCACTCCAGAATTCTTGCCTGGAGAATCCCAGTGCGCTGCCGTCTATGGGGTTGCACAGAGTCGGACACGACTGAAGTGACTTAGCAGCAGCAACAGGAGCAGATAAACATTCCAAAAGGTTATAACATTCAAAAGGATTGAGAAAATATTATAAATAAAAGAAACACCCCCTCATTTTCCTATACCTCGACACATCCCACTACCTGTCTCAGAATCCTAGAAAAGCTATTTTTCTGGAGTCTCATTCTCATACTTGGGCTTTAGCAGAACCAGTATTTACTTCACAATATTGTAAAGTAAAATAAATAAATAAAACTGAAAAAAAATGTAAATAAAATGTTTTCACTCAAAGACATCTTATGAAGGCACTTGGATAGACTTAGCTACCAAATTACTTTTGGCTTGTTTTACTGTAGCAAACACTCAAGAATGCACTTGATTCTTATAGGGTCCTTCAAATGAATGCTTATGTCTCTGTTTACTAAATAAGCCACTTTCAGTGATTCAATTACCAGCAAACTATAGTAGAGCTATGTGAAGTTTTCAAATATCTTCTAACCAGAGAAGAGTTCTTTGGTTTAATTATTTTTTTTAAAAAATCATCTGTATGTCTCTAACTTTCCATTACTTTTAGTATTCAGAACCAGCTTATGTACTTAGCTATAAGATGTTTGTGTGAGTTTGTGCTCAGTCGTGTCTGACTCTTTGTGACCCCCTAGGCTGTAGCCTTCAGTTCCTCTGTCCATGGAATTATCCAGGTAGGAATACTGAAGTGGGTTCCCTTTCCCTTTTCCAAGGGATCTTCCTGACCTGGGGATCAAACCTGCACGTCCTGCATCTCCTGCATTGGCAGGTATATTCTTCACCACTGTGCCATCCGGGAAGCAGATATAAAGTACAAAACATGTGCTTAAGGCACACGCATTTAAAGCTATCAGTAATTTTTTTTTGTTGCTTTATTATGAATAAGCATTCTATAACATTAACTTCTTTCTTTCTCCTTTTCTCTCTCATTCTTTCATTTACCCACTTGCTATATATCTCCTGGGTAACAGTCCTTAAAATCAGGATGTTCATAACCCCACATTGTAGGAAATGATTTAGAAAACAGATACAACAATGATCTGAAGCACAGGCTGGTGTGCGAATCAAGCTCAGAGCTTGCAGGAGAGATGGAAAATTCCTGGAGGAGGTGACTGGGTTGTAAATTGTAGCACTCCAACCTGGACACACTGAGTTTTCTTAAATGACACGGTCTTGTCCACCTCACGGTCACTCTAACTGTCCAACCATCTGCACAAAATGCTTTCTCTGCTGACTTGCATCTCTCAGTTACTTTCTACTTATCTCTTAGATACCAAACTAGTTGTGTTCGTTTTCAGTAAGCAATTTTTAACTTGCTGCACTATATTTGAACGATGTCCTTTGGGTTTATGTTGTCCAGTCTTTTTACATTATGGTGCAAATATAGTTAATTATAAATAATGTGAATAATCATCTAATTAACACCTATCACTTCCATTAGAAAAGATTAATTTGTGTAAAAATTGATAGATTTACCATTAAATTCAGAGGAAACAAAAACTTGGCAAACCAACAGTTCAGAACTTTTCCACAAATAAGGAGTCTTAAATATAAGTTCAAGACATAAAATGGAAGCATGGAGTATATAGGAAACAACACATTTTGGAATGACTTGAACATACTTTAAAAATACTTATCAATCAAACCAAATGGATCAAAACAGTTTTGACTTAAACCATAGTGTAAGAGTGGAAGAAAAACATATACCTACAGCTTTACAATGGAACCACTTTCTATTTTTAACTTTCTTCAGAGCCTCTTTCACACCCTTGTTTCTTAAGCTATAAATCAGGGGGTTTAACATGGGAATCAAGGGTATAAAACAAGGAGGTCATTTTGTCTTCGTCAAGAGAGTAAGATGAACTTGCCCGGAAATACGTGAAGAGCAGAGTTCCCTGGAAAATTGCCACAGCAGTTAACTGGAAGGTGCAGGTAGAGAAAGCCTTGAACCTCCCTTCAGCAGAGTGGATCTTTATCAGTGCTAGGATGATGTAACAGTAAGACACAAAAAGACCTGAAAGCGTAGTCAGTTAAATGAAGCCAAAAATGATAAATATCACTAACTTGTTGACCTGTGCATGTGAGCAAGATAGAGGGGGTACATCACAGAAGAAATGATTAATCTCATTTGACTCACAGAAACACATGTGGAATATTAATATTGTATTAATTAAAGCATCCACAATGCTGATCATGTAAATCGCAACCACGGGCAGGAAGCACACCCTACTGGACATGCTGACCGCATAGAGGAAGGGGCTGCTGACGGCCTTGTAGCAGTCATAGGCCATCATTGCCAGCAGGAGACACTCAGAATCTGCAAAGGTACAGAAGATCAATGACTGCAGAGCACAGCCATAAAAGGGGATTGATTTGTTCTCGGCAAGGAGATCTATCAACATCTTGGGTCCAATTGCTGTGAAATAGCAGAGGTCACTGAAGGAGAGGTGACCAAGAAAAAAGTACCTTGGCATGTGAAGCTGGGAGTCCATATTTATCAAAATGATTATCCCAAGATTTGCAACAAGAATAATGAGATAAACAACCAGAAATGTGGTAAGTGTCACTTTGATTCTAAGGTCATTACTAATTCCCAAGAGAATGAATTCACTCAAGGAAGAGCAACTTTCTCCATCCATCCTTCTTTATTCTTCTAAAATGCTCCAGAAATCATTTTTTAAAAGTGTGAGATCAAAGGTTTAACTCTTCTTGACATTTGGAAAAATATAATCTGTAAATAAGAAGATTTATTACAGTGCATTATATTTTTTTTATATCCTTTACCCTCATAACATAGCTTACAGATGTCTCATTGTATGTTGTTGACAAAAGTTGAAGTGTCTAGGATAGGATTTTGACAGTTTGATCCTCAATTTGGATGTCATCTGTGAGGTATGTGAATTGTGTGAAATTCACTTCTTTATCTCAGCAATCACTCATGAGATTAAAGATCACTAGAGGTTAATATGATATGAAAGCAACACCCAAAGAGACAAAACTGGAATATACAACCTTGTATTTATAAGATAAATATCCAATTGAGCATAAAAGTGGTTATACTTCTTGAGGTATTTAAGAATCATATGCCAGAAACCAACACAACATTTTAAAGCAATTATCTTCCAATGAAAAATAAAACTTAAAAAGGAATCATAATTTGCTTAAGATTGTGTATTAAACTCACACAATGAGCATATCTTGGAATTTAAAATGAGCAATATGATATTACTATTCTTGGTCTAAATTAGTGTTCATATTTTAGAGACATTAGATATTTCATAAGATTTTATCTAGATATATTCCACATTATTGTTACTTACATGCAGGAGTGGTGTGGGGTCAAAAGATCTGTCTCTTGATTAGCCACACAAATTCTAACAACTAGTGGGATCAACACAGCCTTTTAGATTTTAGTCGCATTTATTCCAGGCAGCTGCTAAGGTAGGAGATGCCTGAGACAGGGGTTCCATACCTGGGTTGTGAAGATCCCC
The DNA here is from genome assembly GCA_006410635.1 of Cephalophus harveyi. Lineage (NCBI taxonomy): Eukaryota > Metazoa > Chordata > Mammalia > Artiodactyla > Bovidae > Cephalophus > Cephalophus harveyi. The sequence continues at coordinate 34,785 of SJYT01017269.1, read as the reverse complement.
TATAGAAGGGCATGACCATCCACTCTAGTGTTCTTGCTTGAGAATCCCATGGACAGAGGAGCCTGGCGGTCTACAGTCCACAGGGTCACAAAGAGTTGGATACAACTTGAAGCAACTTAGCATGAACACACATCCATTAAAAACAGAGATGAAAAAAGGAGCAATAAACATATTTTTGATATATTGCCTACTATTTGTATGTATTTGTGTGTGCATGTATTTTTGTTTCCCTGTTAATATATGAAAACTGGAATATGAGTGATAGTTTGATTTTGCTTTAAACAAGTAAATATAATATGTGGTTTATACCAGGCTGAATTTTATACAAATTTGTATTTGTATTGGGATATATCAGTGGTTACTGGTGAAATATTGAAAAAAGTCTTAAGTATACATATATCATTTCACAGTGGTTAAAAATACGAATATTATCTTTTTAATTTTGATTATTAACTAAATTAATATAACTTTTACTTATCTAATCAAAATGAATCATTTTTTCCCTTGATTTAAAAGAAACATCATTTTTTTGCAAAGAGATTGCAGACTATGACTAAAGAAAATAAGCAAAAACAAATTTATCTACACTTTTCTAAATCATTTATTCCTTATTTTTTCAAATATAAAGTATTTCATTTTTCATTCTTATATTTGGTTACATAGAAACTCACCTGTGATCAGCAAGTCTTTTGGTGCTTGCTCCTGGTAACGGAACAACATATGCAAACCACATTTAATTTTTCATAGTGACATTTGGGAGTACATCTCTAAAGTTGTTACCCTCAAGCTCTTGTGTTATGCAAACATGTGATTAATTAAATTTCTAGTTCTGTATTTTCCCCTGTGATTGATGCAACCACTTCAGCGATGCCCAAACTTTAGTTCTTTGCACTTGCTTCAAATTGATCAATATTAGAAAGATAAAATGATTTTAATAGTATGAGTCATTGTTACCCTAAGTCTACACCATCTTCTACTCAAATTAGACATTTAATTAAAGTGACACAAACTTTCTATTTAATTATTTTATGTTATCACTCATCCTATTAATTCTTAAGTTAATACATTAATTAAAATGATTATTTATTTTGGTGTCAAACCAAAAACTAATTTCCAAGACTGATGTCAAGTTTATCTCCTGTATTTTGTTTAGAAGTTTTATGGTTTCCATTCTTATGTTCAAGTCTTTAACTCATTTTGAGTTGATTTTTGTGTATGGAATAAGGAGTACAGGTGGTAAAGAACCCACTTGCCAATTTCAGAGACATAAGAGATCTTGGTGGGATCCCAGAGTAGGGAAGATCCCCTGGAGAAAGAAATGGCAGCCCTCTCCAGTATTGTTGCCTGGAGAATGCCATGGACGGAGGAGCCTGCCAGGTTACAGCCCATGGTGTTGCACGACTGAGTAACCCAACAGTTTCTTTATTTCACCTGCAGCTATCTAGTCCTTCCAGCACCATTTATTAAAAAAGACTATCTTCCCCATTGTATATTATTGGATCCATAAGTGTGCATTTACGAAACATGTATAAGGTGGTTTATTTGTTCCATTGATCTATGTGTCTGTTTTATTCCAATACCATCCTCTTTTGTTTACTATGTCTTCATAATATAGTTTGAAATCAGGAAATGTGATGCCTCAGGTTTGTTTTGCTTTCCCAAGATTGATTGGCTACTAAGCATATTTTGGTTCCATGTCTCTAGAGGATTTTTTTTCCTTTGTGAAATATTAATAGAGTTTATATTGAATATGTAGCTTACTTTGAGTGATACAGGTATTCTAGCAATAATAATTATTCAGATGCATGAGAATGAAATATCTTTTCATTTATTTATGTCTTCTTCAGTTTCTTTCAGGAGTACACTGTTTCTATATTTAATCAATACAATTTCAGTGTATAGTTCATTCACCTCTTGGTTAAGTTTATTTTACTTATTTTTTATGAGATTTTGTTAATTATTTTTTTATGAGATTTTTTTTGCTTAATTTCTCTTTCTGATAAATAATTGTTAAGTCTATAGAAATGCAAATGTTTTGTATTTATTTTATACATGAAATTTACTGAATTTATTTATTAGTGTTGTTTCTGGTAAAATTTTAATATTTTCTATATACTATATGATGCTACCTGCAAAGAGACTTTTTGACTTCTTTTTCCACCTGAATGCCTTTTATTTCTTTTCTTTCCTATTTGTTCTGGCTAGGACTTTCAAGAAAATGTTAAATGCAATTTGCAAGGATTGGAATTCTTGTCTTGTTCCTCATCTTTGAAGGAAAGATTTTACCTTTTCACTGTTTAATGTGATATAAGCTGAGTTTGTCATATATGTCCTTTATTTTTACTGAGATAGGTTCCCTCTCTAACTGGTTTTCTGAGAATTTTATCATGAAAAATATTTGATTTTTGTCATTTGTTTTATGCATTTATTGAGATGATTATATTACTTTTTCTTGTGTTTGTTAATGTGGTATATCACATTAATTGACTTGCACATGTTGAACAGTCCTTGCATGCTTGGACTAAATAACACTTGATCATAGTGTATAGTCCTATTAATACAGTTTTGAATTTATATTTTTTATATTTTGTTAGAGGGTTGCATTCATGTTCATCAGGAATATTGACCCTTAATTTTCATTCCTTGTTGTGTTTTGTCTGGTATTGAGTCAAGGGAATGCTGGACACATAAAATGAGTTTGGAGGTACTGCCTATGCTTCTATTTTTTTGGAAAAGTTTAAAAAATATTAATTCTTTAAATGTGAGAATTCACCAATGAAGTGATGTGGTCCTGAACTATCTTTTGAGGAAGCTTTGGATAATTGATTAAATCTCCTTACTAGTAATTGGTCTATTCAGATTTTCTATTTTTTCATTATTCAGGCTTTGTAGATTGTTATGATCTAGGAATTTATTAATTTCTTCCAAGTTATTTGATTTTTTTGGCAGGGAGAGGGGATATATATTGTTCATAGTAGCTTCTTATGATCCTTGGTTTTTGTGTAGTATTAAGGGTCATATCCCTGCTGCCATTTATAGTATTAGTTATTTGAGACTTCTCCCTTATTCTTGGTAAATTTAGCTATTTTTTTCCTCCATTTTGTTAATACACAGAAGAACTGTACAAAAAAGATCTTCAGACCCAGTTAATTACAATGGTGTGATCACTCACCTAGAGGCAGACATCCTGGAATATGAAGTCAAGTGGGCCTTAGGAAGCATCACTATAAACAAAGCTAGTGGAGGTGATGGAATTCCAGTTGAGCTATTTCAAATTCTAAAAGATGATGCTGTGAATGTGCTGCACTCAATATGTCACCAAATTTGGAAAACTCAGCAGTGGCCACAAGACTGGAAAAGGTCAGTTTCATTCCAATCCCTGAGAAAGGCAATGCCAAAGACTGCTCAAACTACCATACAATTGCACTCATCACAATGGCACCTCACTCCAGTACTCTAGCCTGGAAAATCCCATGGACAGAGGAGCCTGGTGGGTTGCAGTCCATGAGGCCGCTAAGAGTGGGACTCGACTGAGCGACTTCACTTTCACTTTTCACTTTCATGTATTGGAGAAGGAAATGGCAACCCACTCCAGTGTTCTTGCCTGGAGAATCCCAGGGACGGGGAAGCCTGGTAGGCTGCTGTCTGTGGGGTTGCACAGAGTCGGACACGACTGAAGTGACTTAGCAGCAGCAGCGCACGCTAGTAAAGTAATGCTCAAAATTCTCCAAACCAGGCTTCAGCAATACATGAACCGTGAACTTTCAGATGTTCAAGCTGGTTTTAGAAAAAGCATAGGAACCAGAGATCAAATTGCCAACATCTGCTGGATCATGGAAAAGGCAAGAGAGTTCCAGAAAAATATCTATTTCTGCTTTACTGACTATGCCAAAGCCTTTGACTGTGTGGATCACAATAAACTGTGGAAAATTCTGAAAGAGGTGGGAATACCAAACCACCTGACCTGCCTCTTGAGAAAACTATATGCATGTCAGGAAAACCGAACATGGAACAACAGATTGGTTCCAAATAGGAAAAGGAGTACGTCAGGGCTGTATATTGTCACCCTGCTTATTTAACTTATATCATGAGAAACAATGGGCTGGATGAAGCACAAGCTGGACTCAAGATTGCCGAGAGAAATATTAATAACCTCAGATATCCAGATGACACCACCCTTATGGCAGAAAGTGAAGAGGAACTAAAGAGTCTCTTGATGAAAGTGAAAGAGGATAGTGAAAAAGTTGACTTAAAACAACATTCAGAAAGTGAAGATCATGGCATCTGGTCCCATCATTTCATGAGAAATAGATGGGGAAACAGTGGAAACAGTGGCTGATTTTATTTTTCTGGGCTCCAAAATCACAGCAGATGGTGATTGCAGCCATGAAATTAAAAGACACTTACTCCTTGGAAGGAAAGTTATGATCAACCTAGATAGTATATTCAAAAGCAGAGACATTACTTTGCCAACAAAGATCTGTCTAGTCAAGGCTATGGTTTTTCCGGTGGTCATGTATGGATGTGAGAATTGGACTGTGAAGAAAGCTGAGTGCCGAGGAATTGATGCTTTTGAACTGTGGTGTTGGAGAAGACTCTTGAGAGTCCCTTGGACTGCAAGGAAATCCAACCAGTCCATTCTGAAGGAGATCACTCCTAGGTGTTCATTGGAAGGACTGATGTTGAAGCTGAAACTCCAATACTTTGGCCACCTAATGTGGAGAGTTGACTCATTGGAAAAGACCCTGATGCTGGGAAAGATTGAGGGCAGGAGAAGAAGGGGATGACAGAGGATGAGATGGTTGGATGGCATCACAGACTCAGTGGACATGGGTTTGGGTGGACTCCGGGAGTTGGTGTTGGACATGGAGGCCTAGTGTACTGCCACTCATGGGGTCGCAAAGAGTCAGACACGACTGAGCGACTGAACTGAATTGAACTGAAGTGAAAAGTACAGCTTTTATTTTGATTGCCTTTTTCTATTTCATTTAACTATGATCTTTGTTATTTCTTTTCTTTTACTAGCTTTGGACAGCCTGTTTTGCCTTCCTAATTCCTTGGGGTATAAAAGGTAGCTCTAGTTTTTTTTTCCTTAATGTGAGCATTTTTTCACTGCAAACTTTCCTCCTGAAACTGTGTTTATTGTAGCTTGTTATTGTCCTCTGATTTTTGGCATGACAATTTTCTATTTCCATTTGTCTCAAGATATTTTTTTAAATTATTTTTTTACTTCTTTTCTGAACTCTTGGTTTTTCAGGAATATGTTTAATCTCCACACATTTGCAAATTTTTAAACATTTCTCTTATTGAATTCTAGTTTTATACTGTTGTGGCTGGGAAAATGTTTGATATGGTTTCAATTTTCTGTGACATTCTTGAATTAAAGTCTTACTGTCTGTCAGAGTCAGATGATCTGGAGACGTGTCGACCCTTAAAAAGTGTTAGTCACTCAATCATGTCAGACTCTTCTCCTTGGAAGGAAAGTTATGACCAACCTAGATAGTATATTCAAAAGCAGAGGCATTACTTTGCCGACTAAGGTCCGTCTAGTCAAGGCTATGGTTTTTCCTGTGGTCATGTATGGATGTGAGCGTTGGACTGTGAAGAAGGCTGAGAGCCGAAGAATTGATGCTTTTGAACTGTGGTGTTGGAGAAGACTCTTGAGAATCCCTTGGACTGCAAGGAGATCCAACCAGTCCATTCTGAAGGAGATCAACCCTGGGATTTCTTTGGAAGGAATGATGCTAAAGCTGAAACTCCAGGACTTTGGACACCTCATGCAAGGAGTTGACTCATTGGAAAAGACTCTGATGCTGGAAGGGATTAGGGGCAGGAGGAGAAGGGGACGACATAGGATGAGGTGGCTGGATGGCATCATGGACTCGATGGACGTGAGTCTGAGTGAACTCAGGGAGTTGGTGATGGACAGGGAGGCCTGGCATGCTGCGATTCATGGGGTCGCAGAGAGTCGGACATGATTGAACAACTGAACTGAACTGAACTGATCAGCGGACCTAATTCCTGATATTACTCTTTTCTGATGGATTATTTTTTGTGAAAGAATGAACTTCTTTAAACTATGTCTTAATATCAAATTTAGATGCTTTTCTAGGACTCAAATTAGTGAGTTTTGAAAGTGTAGTGTACACATTTTACCACTTGGCAAACTGCAACTCAGAGAGATAGAGGACTTTACATTGTGTGTGTATATATATATATTTGCAGATGCTTCCAGGAAACCAAACAGCAGAAAGCAATTTCTCTTCAGTCATGGCATTTGTTCTCCTGGGATTTTTGGATCTTCCAAACCTCCAGGGACTTCTATTGGAATTTTCTTTTTCATCTACATATTCATCTTAACAGGAAATGGTCTTACCATAATAATCACGAGGGTAGACCCTGTGCTCCAGACACCCATGTATTTTTTTCCTTGCAAATTTCTTGTCACTGGAAATCTGTTATGTATTTGTCACTCTCCCTAGGATTCTAGTGAACCTTTGGACCCAAGACAGAAGCGTTTCTTAGCTGAGCTGCACCATCAGAGGCACCTCTTCCTTGTTCCAAGAGCCCCAGGGACGCTCCTCCTGGGGGGTGAAGCCTGTGTCCTGTGCGTCCATGTGCAGCCTCTGAGCCATCAGAGGCGCCTCTTCCTTGCTCCGGTAGCCCTGGGGCGCTCCTCCTGGGGGTGAGGCCGGTGCCTTGTGCCTCCACGTGCAGCCTTGGCGCCGCCCTCTGCTCATGAATCACAGGAGGGGCCTGCAGTCGGCTGCTGGGGCCTGGGTGAGGGGATTCCAGTCCGGACAACACAGATATGCCAGGTGTCCTCACGGCCCTTCTGTGCTTCACACCAGACCGACCACTTCTTCTGTGACGTCCCCCATTGATCACCCTGGCCTGTGGGGACACTGCGCTTAATGAAATGTGTGTCTATGCAGTTGCTGTGCTGTTTGCCATGATTCCTTTCCTCCTAATACAGGGCTCTGATGTCAAAATCATTTCTACCATCGGAAAGCTGCGCTCAGCCACAGGCCAGTCCAAAGCCTTCTCCACCTGCTCTTCCCATCTCACCATTGTGCTTTTATTCTTTGGCTCCATGACTATTACCTATTTATGCCCCAAATCAAATCATTCCCCAGGAACCGACAAAATGCTCTCTGTTTCTTACACTGCTGTGACACCAGTGTTTAACACCTTGATATGCAGTCTTAGGAATAAGAATGTGACTTCAGCTTTGAAAAAACTATTAAGAAAACACTGTGAAGAAGTGAAAGATTACTTTTTAATGTTTGTCTCAGAGGGCTCACAGGAATATGATTTAATTTCACTCTTCCCATTGTCACGCGAGTGTATGTTCCCCGGTTCTTTGTCTCATTACAACAAAGGTTTGGAGCAACGGGCATTAGAGCCCTCAGCGCGTCACAGCTCTTGGGTCTTGGACAAACCATGTTATAGCTCTTAGGCAAATCAGTGTTACAGCTCTATTTTATTTAGAAGATAGCAGGAGAATCCATCCTCAAAGCATGAGGTAACACCAACCCAAAGATTTGAAGGGAAGAGAGTGGAGGAGCTCGTGGGAGAGGGGGAGAGAGAGGGGGAGAGAGAAAGAGCGCATGCACGCGGGAGAGGAAGAGAGAGAGAAAGCACTTTGGCTCCTCCTTCTATATGTTTTCTTCCACCTGGGCCTGCCCTATGCAAATTGGGCTTAGCTAGGAGTGCTGTTTGTTCTACCTGAAGTCTTCACTCTGGTCCTCAGACCTTCTTTTGTTCTATTTTTGTGGGCTTTTCCCTTCCTTGTCTTTTAGCCACCACCATTTTGGACTCCTTTTCCCTATTCTACCTACCTAACATTTGCCCAGTCTCAGCAATAACTCAGGAGCCCAGTGAGAACCCCATTGCCTTTCTGGAAAGGCTAAAAGAGGCACTCCAAAAGTTTACCAACCTGGACTTAGACTCTTATGAGATTGGGTGATTTTAAAGGACAAATTCCTGTCCCAATGTGCATCAGATATCAGAATTAAGTTACAACAACTACAACAGCAGGACCCTGCTGCCTCTTTAGATGAGATGGTCCAGACAGCCACCAATACCTTTTATAACACCAAACAGGAGAAGGAGGCCAAGGCCCAGGAGAAGGGGAGAAAGAAAGAGACAAGGCATGCCCAGATGCTGGCTGCCCTCCAGAGAAGCCCTATGGCAAACCCTGAGTCCTTGAAGGACAAGGCACGAGACAAATGCCTGATCTGTAGACAGGTGGGGCATTGGGCCAAAGAATGTCCAAACCATGACAAGTCTCCTAGAACGGCTTGCCACAAATGCCATCAACTGGGGCATTGGGTGGCACTCTGCCCTCAGGACCCAAGAGCCTCAAGGTCAAGTGTCAAGCCTACCCTCATGATAGTTCAACAGGACTGAAGCGGCCCGCTCCAGCCAGCCCACCTGTCACAGTTAACCATCACAGGGCTGGAGCCAAGGGTGCAATGGATGTGGCAGGTAGGTCCTCAAATTTCTTGGTTGACACAGGGGCTACCTACTCTGTCTTGATCTTCTACTCCGGACCCTTCTCCTCCCAAACCTGTACCATTTTGGGTGCTACAGGAAAAGCAACTACTAAAAGATTCACCCGAGCACTTCTTTGTTGCTGGGATGGACAAATATTTTCCCACCAGTTTCTGGTGGCCCCTGAGTGTCCTACTCCCTTACTGGGAAGAGATATACTCACTAAACTGGGGACCACCCTTGTGATGGGAAGTTTTTCAGCCCCTAGAGCTCTACAGCTCCTGGTTACTACTGAAGAACCCATTACACCTTCAAAAGAGAGGGGCCAAAAACCATGGGAAGACAAAATTAACCCCCAGGTATGGGACCAGGGGATTCCTAGACAAGCCTACAAAGCCGAACTGGTCATCATTGTCCTACGAGATCCCACTCGGTTTCCTAACCAGAAACAATACCCTCTCAAAAGAGAGGCTCAGGAGGGACTACAGCCTTTAATAAATAAATTCTTTGCTTGTGGGCTATTGGTCCCCACCAGTTCACCATGTAACACCCCAATCCTCTCAGTAAAGAAAAAAGACAGAACCTGGAGAATGGTTCAAGATCTCCGGATCATAAATGAAGCTGTAGTCCCCCTCCATCCCACAGTACCTAATCTCTATGTAATCTTGGGAAAAATCCCACCCAGTGACAAGTGGTTTACAGTCTTGGATCTCAAAGATGCATTTTTTTGCATACCACTGGCTAAAGAATCCCAATACCTTTTTGCCTTTGAGTGGGAGGCCCCAGCATAAAAACGCCAACAGATGACTTGGACAGTATTACCTCAGGGGTTCAGAGATAGCCCCCACCTTTTGGACAGGCCCTTAGCTGGGATCTCCTAGATCTGGACCTGAGATCTAATGGGAAAATATTACAATACGTAGATGACCTACTAATCTGCTCTCCAGATGAGAAAAGTGCCCAACAACATGCAATTCAGGTTCTAAACTTCTTGGCAGAAAGGGGGTATAAAGTCTTCCATGCTAAGGCACAGTGGTCGAGACAAAGGTCATTTACCTGGGAGTTCAGATTACACACGGGTCCAGGAGGCTGTCCTCTGATCGGGTACAAGGAATCCTCCAGTTGCCCTCCCCCATGACTTGAAAACAATTGCGAGCTTTCCTGGGACTAACTGGATATTGTAGAATCTGGATACCCAACTATGGTCTAATTGCCCAGCCCTTATATGAAAGCTTAAAGGGACGAGATGATTGAACCCCATTGATGTGGGGAACTCCTCAAAAGAAGGCAGAGGCTACACTAAAACAGGCCTTAACTCAGGCACCAGCCTTGAGGTTGCCAGACCCAGAAAAAGCATTCCAACTTTATGTCCATGAAAGAGAGGGAATAGCTTTGGGGGTGTTAACTCAAAGGTTGGGATCTGAGCCCCAGCCTGTAGATTCAGTTCAGTTCAGTTCAGTCACTCAGTCGTGTCTGATTCTTTGCGACCCCATGAATCGCAGCACGCCAGGCCTCCCTGATCACAAACATCTCTCGGAGTTCACTCAGACTCACGTCCATCGAGTCCGTGATGCCATCCAGCCATCTCATCCTCGGTCGTCCCCTTCTCCTCCTGCCCCCAATCCCTCCCAGCATCAGAGTCTTTTCCAATGAGTCAACTCTTCGCATGAGATGGCCAAAGTACTGGAGTTTCAGCTTTAGCATCATTCCTTCCAAAGAAATCCCAGGGCTGATCTCCTTCAGAATGGACTGGTTGGATCTCCTTGCAGTCCAAGGGACTCTCAAGAGTCTTCTCCAACACCACA
>SJYT01017269.1:0-15240 GCA_006410635.1 Cephalophus harveyi | reverse complement strand
CCAGCTGGAACCTCCTTTCCGTGAATGTCCAACGGCTTACTCCTTTACCATATATACCCAAATGGCATCTTTTAAAAAATATATATGTTTCAAATGTCAAACATAGTGATTCACAAATTTTAAAGGTTTTATTCCATTTAGAGCTATTATAAAATATTGACTATATTCCCTGTGTTGTACAATATATCCTTGTAGCTTTTTTTATACTTAATACTTCATACTTCTTGGGCTTCCCTGGTGGCTTAGATGGTAAAGAATCCGCCTGCAATGTGGGAGACCTGCAATGTGGGTTCAGTCCTTGGGTTGGGAAGATCCCCTGGAGGAGGGCATGGCTGCCCACTCCAGTATTCTTGCCTGGAGAATCCCCATGGATAGAGGAGCCTGGTGGGCTGGTCTAGTGGGTTGCAAAGAGCCCTCCGCTACCCTTCTAGCGCCCCTCTCCCCTTCCTTCTCCTCACTGATAACCACTAGTTTGTTCTCTTTATCTGTGAGTATGCTCCTTTTTGTTATATTCACAGTTTTGTTTTATTTTTTAAATTCCACACCAAATTTCATCTTATTCAGAGGCCTTTACCAATATTTCAAATGGAACATCCTACCCAACTCTGACAGCCTCCATTCATTTTTATTTTTCTCCATGGCAGTTATCATTGCTTGATATGTATTGCTTGATTATTTTGCTTCTGGCCAGTCCTGGAAAGTAAGCTCCAGGTAAGCAGGGCTCATGTAGTTTGCTGCTGTATTTTAAGTGCTTGGAAGAGTGCTTGGCATCTGGCTAGCAATGTATTTTTACCAAATGAATGAGGAAAAGTTTGTAAGGTTTGATGCGCGGTGAGTGTGTGTGCGTGTGTGGTGTGTGGTGTGTGTACATGCTATGGTGAGCCATATGAAATTGTAAGTATTTGACCACTTTTGACATTTGTCATTACTAGACTGTATGGGACCGCAGGGATCATCTATAATTAAACTCTTCATTTTATGATGAGATCCTTATGAAAGGGCAGATGACTTGCTCCAGGGACAGTCAGTGATGGGAACATGTTTTTCTTTTACAAGCAAAGGTTTTCAAAAGCAGAACACCCAGATAATATCAATCAGCAGTTTGTGGGATATTGGTCCTTCCCATGTGTTATGGTTTTTGTCTTCATCTCTGAGCAGGCTAGGCAAATGCTTTCAAAGAGACTTTCATCCCCTTTGGGGAGGATAATGCTTTCCAGAGCGCTCTTAGGGAAGGCTCAGAGCTGCTGCTACACTCCTGTCAACATGGGGTCCTTCCATGCTGGCTGAGTCAGAGCCAGCAAGCACCTTGAACTTACTGCTTCGGGCTTTTGGCAAGGATGCTTGCAGCTGGGTGCCTTCAGCAGTCGCCCGTGAAGTCTGGACTTAACTACAGGTCTTGAGCTAAGAATACTTAGAGTGTGGCTGGAGCCACATGGCTTTTTAATGCAGAAGTCAGCTCTGAAAGGCTTTTACTCCCTCTCTGTGCCAAGACCCTTTCCTGGGAGTCATGTCCCACAAGGAAGGGTTGGGGGGCAGATCTCAGTGGCATGCCCTATGAAAAAATGTAAAGAAGCAATGTTGATTTCCTCAGAGTGTCCCCTGTATAGTGAATTTGACTAGTTTCATCTGAAGTTTCTCAATGAATAGTGTTTGATGTGAATTTATTGCTTAATAAAATTTACTAGATGGGAATGGGACTGGTGGGGAGACATTTGGATTGATTTTCAAACAAATCAGAATTTGAGAACAATTCAAGATGAGGGCTCTCATGTTGATGCTGAACAAGCAGTGAGAGTTCTTTTCAACAAGGCTTGCAGTTCTTTTTCCATGAACTATTTCTCTGAATTATCCAAGGATGCATCTGGCTTCACCTGGAAAGTTCTTTGCCCCTGGAGTAAAATTTAGCTACAGATTTGCAAGCTCAGAATTGGGACCTTGTGTTAACATTTTTATTTAAAAAGAACTACAAAAGGCCCCTAAATGACAGGTTCAGTTTGTTAGAATATGTTTCACAATATTTTGCCCTGAATTTCGTACCACTGGGCTTTTACATCAGGATATGTGACTTTTCAGGGCTTCCCAGGTGGTTCAGTGGTAAAGAATCCATCTGCCAATACTGGAGACGCAGGTGATGTGGGTTTGATCCCTGGGTTGGGATGATCCCCTGGAGTAGGAAATGACAACCTGATCCAGTATTCTTGCCTGGAGAATCCCATGGACAGAGGAGCCTAGTGGCTGCAGTCCATGGGGTCACAAATAGTTGAATACAACTGAGCGATTGAGCGCGCGGGCATGCACACACACACACTCCCCTAACTTTTCAGGATGTCAGTACTGGGAACCCAGGGCCCTGTCTGCTGAGGTACAGAAAGGTTTGCTAAGCTCATTCTGTGCTCAGAGTTGGTGATAAGAGTTAGCTTTCCTTAAGATATACTCAATAGCTGTTCATGCTTGGATGCCTGGCTACAGGATTTCCTGTCAGGATTTCAGTCTTCCTAGGAGATGGGAACCCATGCATTTGTTCACGTCCTTGGTCAGCTCCCATATCGTCTGTTCTGAGCTCTATGCTATAATCCTCACAAAGGTGGGACTGCTTCTCAGCCTGGATATATGTACAGAGCATGTGCTTTGTGTAACTCACACTACAGTTAAGCTTAGGAGAGCATTTTTAGACTGTGCAACCAGGGTTCAAACCCCACCTCTGTCAGCTGTGGGCCTTAGGGCAGTTAGATCCTTGCCTCGGTTTCCTTGTCTGTAAAGTGGGAATAATAAAAATCATAATACTGACCTGGCAGTGTTTTTGTGGGGATTAAGTGAGCAAATAAGGGCAAAGTGTTTACAGCACAACACATAGCAAGCGCTGAATAAGCACCATTATGATTATAATATCCCAACTAGCCCACGTTTAACCAGCTTGGTCATCAGTGACTGTCCCCATTCCACATGCTTCTTAAAGACTTTCTCACGTCTGTTCAGATGGTCTCTCGGGTGAATCATCTACATGGGCCTTTGGTATGTCCTTCGTCTCACAGGTGCTGTGTGATGGAGCTTCTCTTGTGTCCTTACTTTCTACACTTTAAGAACATTCTGGCTCTTTCAGTTGTCAGCCTGGAAGTGCTGTTACGGCCTCTCTCACCACCTTTCTTCCTACTCTAAAGAGTTAATGCTTTTTAAAAAAGAATTAATGCTTTTGATATCCAGTTAGAGAATTGTTGTTGTTTAGTCACTAAATCACATCTGACTCTTTGCAGTCCCATGGACTGCAGCATGCCAGGCACCCCTGTCCTTCACCATCTCCCAGAGTTTGCTCATTGTCCATCCAACCATCTCATCCTTTGTCGCCCCCTTCTCCTCCTGCCTTCTATCTTTCCTAGCTTCAGGGTCTTTTCCAATGAGTTGGCTCTTCGCATTTGGTGGCCAGAATATTGGAAATTCAGCTTCAGCATCAGTCCTTCCAATGAATATTCAGGGTTGATTTCCTTTCGGATTGACTAGCTCAAACTCTTGCTCTCCAAGGGACTCTCAAGAGTCTTCTCTAGCACCACAATTTGAAAATATCAGCCTTCTTTATGATCCAGCTCTTACTAATTAGAGAATTAGTACTAATTATATGAATTAGAGAATTATACTGTGCTGTGCTTAGTCACTCAGTCATGCCCGACTCTTTCTGACCCCATAGACTGTAGCCTGCCAGGCTCCTCTGCCCGTAGGGATTCTCCAGGCAAGAATCCTGGAGTGGGATGCCATGACTTCCTCCAGGGGATCTTCCCAACCCAGAGATGGAACCCAGGTCTCCCGCATTGCAGGTAGATTCTTTACTGTCTGAACCACCAGGGAAGCCTAAGAATACTGGAGTGGGTAGACTATCCCTTCTCCAGGGGAACTTCCAGACCCAGGAAATGAACCAGGGTCTCCTGCATTGCAGGCAGATTCTTTACCAGCTGAACAACCCAGGAAGCCCTAATTAGCGAACTAGTATATCTATAAACAACCTATGGCCACATTATCCAGCTATAAAGGAGTAGGAAGAAGAAGAAAATGGTAACCCACTCCAGTGTTCTTGCCTGGAGAATTCCATGGACAGAGGAGCATGGTGGGCTACAGTCCATGGTGTTGCAAAGAGTTGGACACGACCGAAGTGACCAACACTAACTGACTGACTAAAGCAGTTTACCTCGAGGATAACCAATGAAAAGCCCTTCAAGGGTTGGACAGCTGTTATGTCAGGAAAAGCAAAGTTACACCTGCTGCATGAACTATTCCTGTCATGTGTGATGGAGGGTGGGAGCAAACCCCAGGAGCAGATGGGGACACCCAGATAGCACCTAGTGAGTGTAAGATCCCATCCAAGGGACGAAGGACAAGAGTCTGAGGATGAAGTAAGGGTCAAGATATCTGAGTGGAAGCCATAGAGAGTTCCCGAATCCTCCCTTTGAAACAGGAGTCCAAGGTCCTTTCCTACTAGGCAGTGGGGGCAGGCAGGTGGGGAGGCAGGGAGCTTAGGGAGGGTGCAGGGCAGCCAAGCAGTTTCTGAGAGACTTTGTTAGCTTCAGCTGCTCTCCCAGGGCCAGGTATGCATTTATCTGCTCTGGTAATAGTGCAACAAGAGCTACTGCTCCACACCTTATAATTCCAGAACTGCTTTTAGGTCTTGGCCCATCTATGTAGAGGGCTTCCTTGGTAACTCAGCTGGTAAAGAATAATGCAGGAGACACCAGTTTGATTCATGGGTTGGGAACCTCCACTGGACAATGGATAGGCTATGTACTCTAGTGTTCTTGGGCTTCCCTGGTGGCTCAGATGATAAAGAATCCACCTGCGGTGCAGGAGACCTGGGTTAGATCCTGGGTTGGGAAGATCCCCTGGAGAAAGGAATGGCTACCCACTCCAGTATTCTGGCCTGGAGAATGCCATGGACAGAAGATGCTGGCTGGCTACAGTCCATGGGGTCTCAAAGAATGGGACATGATTGAGCAACTTTCACTTTCACTTCACATCTATGTAGAGTTTAGTTATAAATGGATATAAGTGGGATGTGTGTGTGTGTGTTATGTTAGTTGCTCAGTCGTGTTTGACCTTTTGCAACCCTCATGGACTATAGCCCACTAGCCTCTTCTGTCCATGAAATTCTCCAGGCCAGAATACTGAAGTGGGTTGCCATTCCATTCTCCAGGGGATCTTCCCAACCCAGGATTTGATCCCGGGTCTCTCGGATTGTAGGCAAATTCTTTATCATTGATAGTTCCTCAACAGTCTCAACCTACCTGTGACTTCACGGCAGGTAGGAACTCAGTTAATGCCATTCCTCTTGTTTCTGAGGGACATCTTCTCCTGGTTCCCCTTCCATCTCTTTGCTGTTAATTTCTTAAGTCTTTGTAGTGTTGTTGTTCCTCAGAATTCTTAGGGTCCTTTGCTTCTTATTCTTCCCTTCCTTCCATAGTCTTCTATATGTCTATTCCTTTTCTTAAAAATTCTGTCAAAATTGTTCTGTGGGGGAAAATGGATACATGTAGATATATGACTGAGTTCCTCCGTTATTCACCTGAAACTACCATGACATTGTTAATTGGCTATACCCCAGTACAAAATAAAAAGTTTAAAGTTTGAAAAAAAATTGTTCTGAAAGACTTTCAGTTCAGTTCAGTTCAGTTCAGTCACTCAGTCGTGTCTGACTCTTTGCGACCCCATGAATCACAGCACGCCAGGCCTCCCTGTCCATCACCATCTCCTGGAGTTTACCCAGACTCACGTCCATCGAGTCTGTGATGCGATCCAGCCATCTCATCCTTGTCGTCCCCTTCTCCTCCTGCCCCAAATCCCTCCCAGCATCAGAGTCTTTTCCAGTGAGTCAACTCTTCGCATGAGGTGGCCAAAGTACTGGAGTTTCAGCTTTAGCATCATTCCTTCCAAAGAAATCCCAGGGTTGATCTCCTTCAGAATGGACTGGTTGGATCTCCTTGCAGTCCAAGGGACTCTCTTCATCTGCATATCTGAGGTTATTGATATTTCTCCCGGCAATCTTGATTCCAGCTTGTGTTTCTTCCAGTCCAGCGTTTCTCATGATGTACTCTGCATAGAAGTTAAAAAAGCAGGGTGACAATATACAGCCTTGACGTTCTCCTTTTCCTATTTGGAACCAGTCTGTTGTTCCATGTCCAGTTCTAACTGTTGCTTCCTGACCTGCATACAGACTTCTCAAGAGGCAGGTTAGGTGGTCTGGTATTCCCATCTCTTTCAGATTTTTCCACAGTTTATTGTGATCCACATAGTCAAAGGCTTTGGCATAGTCAATAAAGCAGAAATAGATGTTTTTCTGGAACTTTCTTGCTTTTTCCATGATCCAGCGGATGTTGGCAATTTGATCTCTGATTCCTCTGCCTTTTCTAAAGCTTAAAATGTACAAATCTGCCTCCTACACCTGCCACCTTTACCCTATGTGCATTTCTATTCTGCACAGGCAATACTTTTTAATTATTTTGGCAGTTTCTTTATGTAGTTGTCCCCTCATTTCTAGAATATTTTAGACCACTAGTTCTTCATACATCAATTTCGGGTTATCTCTGAAATTAACAAATTTCTTCCAATATAGGTGAGGATGTGGCTACATTGTACATCCCTGCACTTCCCTCTCTGATCCCTCTAAGATAGTTCTATTTTTTATTAAACTATCAGCATTTACACTGTTACCATATTAATACTATTCATTTTTAACCCAAGAGGAGGGTTTTTGATAATATTTACTTTGTAGTATCATTTTTATTTCTCCTAGAGACAATCAGTTCAGTTCAGTTCAGTCACTCAGTCGTGTCCGACACTTTGCAACCCCATGAATCGCAGCACGCCAGGCCTCCCTGTCCATCACCATCTCCTGGAGTTCACTCAGACTCGCGTCCATCGAGTCTGTAATGCCATCCAGCCATCTCATCCTCGGTTGTCCCCTTCTCCTCCTGCCCCCAATCCCTCCCAGCATCAGAGTCTTTTCCAATGAGTCAACTCTTCGCATGAGGTGGCCAAAGTATTGGAGTTTCAGCTTTAGCATCATTCCTTCCAAAGAAATCCCAGGGTTGATCTCCTTCAGAATGGACTGGTTGGATCTCCTTGCAGTCCAAGGGACTCTCAAGAGTCTTCTCCAACACCACAGTTCAAAAGCATCAATTCTTCGGCGCTCAGCCTTCTTCACAGTCCAACTCTCACATCCATACATGACCACAGGAAAAACCATAGCCTTGACTAGATGGACCTTAGTCGGCAAAGTAATGTCTCTCCTTTTGAATATGCTATCTAGGTTGGACATAACTTTTCTTCCAAGGAGTAAGCATCTTTTAATTTCATGGCTGCAGTCACCATCTGCAGTGATTTTGGAACCCCAAAAAATAAAGTCTGACACTTTCCACTGTTTCCCCATCTATTTCCCATGAAGTGATGGGACCAGATGCCCCTAATACTCACTTGCAGATTCTTTCATACAGATATTCATTATTTCTTTTATTTTCCCCTGAGTGCGGCATTATATCTGTCACAAACGTGACAGATTTCCCCAAATGCTCAATTCTATCTGGTCACATTTCAACTCTCCCCTTTGCTTTTCCTCAATACTTTGCACCATAACTCTCCTTCCTCCTACTTTGGTCAGACCCCTTTTTCTCTAGATCCACTGGGTATTCCTGTTTGGTGAAGAAATTTTCTGAATGCTTCTAAAGAGTGCATGGAAGTCAAATTTTTTTTGAGTCCTTGCTCAACTAAATGTTTTCCATTTATCCTTGCACTTGATTGGAAATTTGGATGAGTCTGGAATTTTAGATTCAAAGCCATTTTCTCTTAGAAATTTGAAGGCATTTCTTCATGATCTTCTAGATTCCTGCATTGCATTTGATAAGTCTAATGCCATTCTTTTTCTCAATTCTTTTCTTTTAAAAAATAGGCATAAACTTATAAGCTCTAAGATTTCCACTTCTTATCAAAATGGAAAATTTTTGAATGTGTAGCTGTACTTACAGATGTTTTTGCCCATGTAACCCCATCAGGTCTTGAGAGGAAGAGAAGATACACACTTGTCATCAATTTAGATTCTCCCCCTTGTTTCTGGCTCTCTGCTGTTTATCCCCCAATATATATGTTTTCAGTGCATAGCCATCTCTTGAGTCCCAGTTACATCAAAATTCCTGTCAGAAAAAATACGTCAAAGTCAATAAACTTCCAACAAAACTCATCACGTCTCCATAATCTGCTCTTCCTTCTGAGTTCTCGGTCTTGCTGAAGGGCACTGACATTCATCTAGTTGTTCAAGCAGGAAAACTGAGGGTCATGCTGAACTTCTCCTGCTTCTGAACTCTTCCATAGCATCCCCAGGTCCTGCTGATTTGCTCGTCTGTCTCTCATCTGTTCCCATCTCTTCACTCTCACTAGTGGACTTTAGGCCCACATTATTACTCATCTCTACTATTGCAATAACCTCCTCCCTGCTTTCTCTGCTTCTCATCTCAACCAGCCTCGTCTAATCCAGGGCCCTAACTGCTGCTACAGTGCTTTTTCTGCCATTGGCATTTGAATTCCATGAAGGCAGAACTTTGTTCACCAATATATCCCGAATTCCTTGAACAGAGCTTTGCTCTTACTAGACACTCAGTAAATATGTCTTGACTGAAAAGATGAGCAAATAAATCTGATCCTAGCACTCTCCTTTGTCAGAACCTTCCATGGCTTCTGCCTCTCCCCCATCACCTGTATGATAAAGTTTCAACTCCTTAATTTGACATGATCCAGCACTTGTCCAAGCTCAGTTCCCACTGCTTCACAGATCACCCTTTTTTCTTCCTGTGAACACGAAATTACTTGTTCCCAGAGAGCATCATGCTCTTGCAGGCCTCCAAGGCTTTGCCCATGATAGTCCCCCTGTCTAGGGCACCTCCTCTTCCTTTGCTCATCTGTCAAGTTGTAATTCATTTCTTTTCTAAAAATTAATTAGTTTTATTTTTGGCTATCCTGGGTCTTTGTTGCTGTGTGTGAACTTTCTCTAGTTGCAGAGTGGGGGCTACTCTCTAGTTGCGATGCTCAGCCTTCTCCTTGAGGTGGCTTCTCTTGTTGAGGAGAACAGGCTCCAGGGCTCACAGGCTTCAGTAGTTGCAGCTCCTAAGCTCCAGAGCACCGGCTCAGTAGTTGTGGTGAACAGGCTTAGCTGCTCTGCAGCACGTGGGATCTTCCCGGGTCAGGGATGGAATCTGTGTCTCCTGCATTGGCAGGTAGATTCTTTACCGCTGAGCCACCAGGGAAACCCTGTACTTCATTTCTAAAGTTTCATCACAAGCATTCTCTCCCTGACAAAGGCTCTTCAGAAATGTAAGGTAACCTTATACTTTCCTTTATGATCTCACCATACACCATATACCTTCTATGGAAGAAATGAGTACTTTTATCAGCCTCTGGTTCCACTCTACTTCTGAGTCTTCGGGAAGCCTATACTTCCCTGTCCTTCTGGAGTTATGTATAGCCAGGGATTCTCTCTGGCTAATAATATATGAATAATGTTTTGCTAAAGAGGAGAGCGAAAAAGTTTCAGTACTTTGGCCACCTCATGCGAAGAGTTGACTCATTGGAAAAGACTCTGATGCTGGGAGGGATTGGGGGCAGGAGGAGAAGGGGACGACCGAGGATGAGATGGCTGGATGGCATCACGGACTCGATGGACGTGAGTCTGAGTGAACTCCGGGAGATGGTGATGGACAGGGAGGCCTGGCGTGCTGCGATTCATGGGGTTGCAAAGAGTTGGACACGACTGAACTGCAACTGAACTGTACTGAACTGAAAGTATATTTAAGAGCTAGAGTAGGATTCTTCATCTCTCCTTCCCTCAGCCGAGACAACCAACTACTTTGCTTATGGTGGAATCCCTGTTAGCCTGTATGTCTGAATGAGGGTGAGGTGAGATTCAGACTCTCCCCACTCCCTAGTCTGCTCATGATGGACATGTAACATGAGCAAAAAACAAACCTTTATTGTTTTAAGCCACTGAGATGTTGTTACTGCAGCATAACCTAATCCATCCCAGCTAGTATACTTTCATACAGTCATTACACTAGCTCTTAACAACAGTAGTTTACCCTATCTTTGAGTTCAAGGACTTTATCATTATATATTGCTTTACAGGCCCTTAAGACCACTTGTTAGCTAGCACTAGACTAGAAAACTAGTTTTTGCATTGTACATGAGTCTGTACTAAGGGCTTTACCTGGATTATTTCATTTAATCTTCACAACAACCCTGTGAGGTAGATATGACTATTACCATTTTTTCTGAAAGGAGAGGAGGCTCAGAAGGGTTTAGTGACTTGCTCAATGTCACACAGCTGGTGAGAGGCCATCAAACCCAAGCCACAATCTGATTCTGTAGCCCACACACATTCCATCGCCTGCAGCCTTAGGAGTAACAGAGGGAGAACGCACTGCCTGCTGGGAAGTTCCTGTCAAAGCAGATATTTCTGTCATGAGTCTTGTAACGGACAACTAAAGAAGCATTGAACAAATGCAAGAGCCATGTAAGTAAGTAAACAAAATTAGAAACATGTTTTTAGCATCTAATAGGAAATGGAGAATTCTTCAGATAACGTTCCAGTTCTTGAGAAAAGCCAATCACATATGGTGACATTCAACCCTGTCAGTGGTCCAGAATGAAAGCTAACCCAGAGCACTGCTTGCTTGGCCCATGTCTGGTTGGCATGGCTGACTTTTGGACTGAGTTTCCTCAGTGGCTTCTTTTAACTTGAACTAATGACCAATGACAAGGCATAGTCCTGTGGCCCAGCCTCTAACCTTAGAACTTTATTCTCAGAAACACATTCCTTTAAGGATGCATCAGCTGAATGCTCAGGCAGCTATCAGTTGATGTGCTGAAGTGGATCAATGGTGGAATGAAGACACACTCAAAGCCCCGCAGAAGCATGGGTGGCACCAAGGCCCATGGAAGGAACAGCCACGGCCAAGGGGCTGGTGCCTCCAGCCAGAGAGCATTCCAAGAAGGAGGCGCTAGCAGCCTGCGAGGCAAAGGGGCTGAATGCCGATGACTGTGAAGCGAAGGGCTTCCCACGTGTGGAGGAAAACCATGTTAGTGAACCAACCGCAGACTTGGACTTGGACCAGAACATTCTCATTTCCCTTAAACTATTATGCTTGACTCTCCATTAACTTCTATTGGTATTCTTGGTGACTTCTTGCTACTCTAAACTTTGATAGTATATAGTATTCATTGGATATTTTCCATGTTTTACTACATATGGTGTTTCCAAGGTGGCACAGTGGTATAGAATCTATCTGCTGGTGCAGCAGATGCAAGAGATGTGGGTTCATTCCCTGGGTTGGGAAGATCTCCTGGAGGAGGAAATGGCAACCCATTCTGGTATTCTTTCCTGGAAAAGTCCAAGGACAGAGGAGCCTAGTGGGCTATAGTCCATGGGGTCACAAAAAGACAGACATGACTGAGCAACTGAGGATATATACAGACACAGACACAGACACAGACACACACACACACACACTACTGTCCATACTGGAAGGTACAGAGCAGTACTTTATACAACTTTGTAACTTTTTAGTAGGGAGCTTCACACATCTGTAGCTTTGGCTTATCTAATTTGTGTTCCCTATTTGGGGAACAGCTGCTGATCACAAACAGCACCTATTTTTTTTTAAAGATTTATTTATATATTTATGGCTGCCCTGGGTCTTCATTGGTGTGCAAGGACTTTCTCTAGCGTGGTGACTGGGGGCTACTCTCTAGTTGTGGTGCAGACTTCTCACTGTAATGTTTCTCTTGTTGCAGAGCATGGGCCCTGGGCACTCGGGGTTTTAGTAGCTGTGGTTCCTGAGCTCTAGAATGCTGCTCAGTGGCGCACGGGCTTAGCTGCTCTGCAGCATGTGAGACCTTCCCAGTCCAGGGATGGAACCTGTGTCCCCTGCATTGACAGACATATTCTTTATCATTGGATCACTAGGAAAGCCCTCCAACAACACTTTTGATCTTGAGAGTATTAAGGATTCAGACTACATAATACAAGTATCCTCTGTTAATCAAATTTACTTGGATCCTAGTTTGGAACACTAAATTTCCTGAAGTTATTTGGTTCCTGGGTTTTGATTGTGAGTCTTAAGAGTTTTGACTGTACCCAGGATTTTTCTTATAGAGGTAACTAAGTGATGACACAGAGAGGTCAACGCTATTGAAAGAAGTTTATTACAGTTTTTTTTAAGAGGAAGGGACACCCCATGTCATTCAGGGCCACATGGGAAGCACCAGGGCTGGTCAGAGGCAGAGGAGCCAGGAGAAAGCAAGGGCAGAAGACTTTATTGGTATCCCTGCAGGAAAGACATGGTAGGGAGGGATACATATTTTAGGATTGGCTAGTTTGAATAATTTCGGCAGGCTCTGGATTATGGGGTGATATCTAGTTGTCCAGCTCCTGACCCTGGGGTGATTTAGGGCAGAGGAAAGATTGGCTTGGGACATGTGAATTAGGTAAGGGAGGTGGTTGAAGACTTGGGCTCTGGACAGGTTGGTTTGCATAGGCATATTCACAGGTAAATTGTTTGCTCTCTCTAGGAACTAGCTAATCCTAGAGGGGCACTCTCTCCCCAGCCAACCACGTCCTCAAGATATCAAAGCATTATTTCCTTCTCCAGGTGATCTTCCTGACCCAGGAATTGAACCCAGGTCTCCTGCATTGCAGGTGGGTTCTTTACCAACTGAGCTACAAGGGAAGCCCATTATAAACTACAGAGAATTTAAAAACATGATTAATACAAAGAGCCCTGATTTTCACTTATTTAGGGACTAGACTATAAGAAATTCTGAGATTCCTTTCTTCTACACCTTATCTTTGGTTGCTTCTGGGTGTGATCTCCCCATTGTATGGATGAAGAGGCTGGAACTACTGGCCCTTGGCCATGCAGCTGGCAGAGGATGGAGTAGAGATTTAATCTCAGATTCTGCCACTGTGCCCTGGGGGTTTATCACACCTCCTCTCAAAGGAGATGCTTTTGTTCCATCTGCACAGTGCTTGGGTTTGCATTGCAATTGTTCAGGAGCTCAGGATGTGAATGGTGGTAATTAGACCTCTGAGTTTAGCCCAGCCTAAGGAGGAAAGGAAGTTCTTGTCTGGGCTAGTGCTTATAGCCCCTGCCCTTCCTGTTTTTGGCTTTGGTGTTAGCTGGAAAAAAAAAAATCCACCCCCCCCCCAAAAAAAAAAAACTTCCACTTTGGGCATACATCGAAATCCAAGGTGAAACCTCCAACCCAGGGATTCTGAAGATGTATTGTGTCTGCAGCTACTTAGGGCTCCCTGTTGTGGTTCCTCAGTCGTGTCAGACTTTGTGATCCCATCAAAGATCAAAGTCTGTGATCCCAGACTTTGTGGGCTGCAGCACACAAGGCTTCCCTGTCCTTCACTATCTCCTGGAGTTTGCTCACACTTATGTCCATTTAGTCAATGATGCCACCTCATCCTCTGTCACCCCCTTCTCCTCTTGCCCTCAATCTTTTCTAGCATCATGGTGTTTTCCAGTGAGTCAGCCCTTTGCATCAGATGCCTGAAGTATTGGACCTTCAGCTTCAACATCAGTCCTTTCAATGCATATTCAGGGTTGATTTCCATTAGAATTGACTGGTTTGAGCTCTTTGCAGTCCAAGGGACTCTCGAGAGTCTTCTCCAGCACCACAATTCAAAAGCATAAATTCTAGTTGTGTCTAGAATCTAGTGTGTTTATAGCTGCTTGGGGCTGCCTGAAGGGCAGCAGATATTTTTCAGGGAGTGGTCAGGTTGTGCCCACTGAAGCATGCCCGTAGCTGGACACTTGAACCTAATCCATGCAAGAGGGGCCCGGGATGGGGAGGCAGCTCCCCTGTGAGCTATTTGGCTTGGGAAGGAGGGAGCCTGGATGGAGTCTCTGTTTTTCTTTCCTTCCCCACAAGGACACTGCCCAGCTCTGGGCAGTGTTGTGACATCCTGGTAACCTAAAACTTTTTTCCCCCTTGGTTACCCAGAGAGAATGAAACAGATTTTTATCACTGTAAAAGCGAGTTTCGTGAGATGTAAGCGAAGATTCTTGTCTATAACACAGATTAAAAGGTAATGAGAGGATGACAAATATCCATCCAGAAGGGCTTGAAAAACATTTTTTCCTAGTTAAAAGAATATACATGGAGAAGGAAATGGCACCCCACTCCGGTGTTCTTGCCTGGAGAATCCCAGGGACGGGGGAGCCTGGTGGGCTGCCGTCTATGGGGTTGCACAGAGTCGGACACGACTGAAGTGACTTAGCAGCAGCAGCAGCAGCAGCAGCAGCAGGGCTGACAGTGGTCTTAGTGATCAAAGAGTAGAATCCACCTATTTGTATTAAAGAAACAGGCCCACTGAGATAAGCCTGGGATCCCACTGCCTGGGATCACAGTTAATTATGGGGCTTCCCTCAAGGCTCAGATGATAGAGAATCATCTGTAACGCAGAAGACCTGGGTCAAGAAGATCCCCTGAAGAAAGGAATGGCAACCCACTCTAGTATTCTTGCCTGGAGAACCCCATGGACAGAGGAACCTGGCAGACTACAGTCCACGGGGTTTCAAAGAGTCGGACACAACTGAGGGACTAACACACAGTTAATTATAGAAGAAGATGGCATCCTAATTCCTTCTTAACTTCCAGTTTTAATTCTGACGTTCTAGAGGTTTCCTCAGGCACTCATACCACTGATGTTTCCCCTTGATAAAGTATGTAAATTTAATAATCCAGGAACTTGCTGCTTAACTGACTGTATTTACTTGGATAGTTCAAGGTTTTCGTGTTGCCTGTAAGAATATGGTATGTCTACGCTTTTTAAAATTTGAGTCATAATGGTAACTTAAAAATGTCACAGGATAATGATGAAACTAGCTGAAAACTTCACCACTAGAGTGAACATTTGAATTTAATACCAGAGCTGCTGACATAATCAGAAAACCTCTAATTTCCATTGTTTTCCTGAGAATCATTCAACTATCAATCACCTGCTTCTTCTAGAGTGGAAATTATATGGAAGAATGTAGGCTTTACAGATGGCGCTCAGGATTCTTGAGTTAGAGCATAGAGATTCTTTTCCCCTCAACACATCCCAAAGGCATTGAGTAACTTAAAATCTCTCCAGCCTTTTAGCAGGTACCTGGACAGGCAATCCAGACTTACTATGAGTAATAAAATCACAGTATGATTTGTGATATGGAT
>SJYT01017262.1:502760-552876 GCA_006410635.1 Cephalophus harveyi | reverse complement strand
GAATGTGAGTCTGGGTGAACTCCGGGAGATGGTGATGGACAGGGAGGCTGACGTGCTGCGATTCATAGGGTCACAAAGAGTCGGACACGACTGAGCAACTAAACTGAACTGAACTGATGAAGAGCTCAACAGAGCTCAGGCATTTCCCCAGCCAGAAGGAGGCAGTGGAGCTGATGGCTGGCAGGTGGTGAGTGCCAGAGAGGGGAGAAGACACTCGGGCATCACCACCAGTGCCAAGGGCCCAAAGTCTCCCACCTCCAACAAAAGACACCTCCCCGCCTGGGAGGGACAGATGCTCAGTCATGAAATAACAGCTTTCCCTTAGGAGCCTGCCATGTTGCTTTGAAGGTGGTGTTGGGAGGGGGAAGAGCCCTGCACTGAACATTATTCCACACCTTGAGCCTCAGTTTATCCACCTATAAAGTGGGATCACATCTCTTTACCTATATCCATCATGGAAGCAGAACCAAAAGAGAAAAAATGTAACTGTAGTTGAGCAGTCTATAGCCACTTGATATTTATGCATCTCCCTCACCCCCCAGATAAGGCCGTACCCCTATGGGCCACAGCCCAGCCATGTCAATAGATGGCTACTTGCCCAGTGCCTTGGGTGCTTATTGCTTCCACCCTAGTGAAGTGTGCATCTCCCAAGGACAGATCTTCAGTTAGGTGGCTGTGTTCCCTCCATGTATATCAGGCAATGCTGAAACTGGTTTGAGAATGAGACCTTACCATGCCTCAAGGAGATGGTACTCCAGTACCATCTGGTTGGGCATCCATCTAGCATGAATGACCATGGCTCCAAAGTCCCTCATCTCTCTCTCGGCACCAGTGAGGCAGGCATTCACGTAGTCAAGAAAATTTGACTTTGGATTGAGTTCATACAACACCCGGGAGTGGGGAGCAATCTTTCTTAGAACTCAAATGAAAAAACATAATGTGGTTAATATTAAATAAATAGATTGGGCAACCCTCTCCCCTTTCTTTTTATGGTTTGTGCTGACGTGTCCTCGATCAGGGACTGTTTTGTTTATGATTAATGAATGATTCACCTTGAGCTGCTTTCTGTTTATATCATACTCATTATGAATTTGAACAGGGCATGTCAAACTTGGCACCCAAAGGGAATGCTCAGGAATTTGGGGGAAAATGCTAATAGCTCAGAAGCCTTCTGGGAGAAATGGATGCCAGGAGAATACATTCTTGCCTGCAAGTTCCCAAAGCAGGATCCTTCAGTTCGTACTCACCCTCAAACCATATACCCATCAAGTACCTACTCTACTGTCCTCACAGAAGGTTTGAAAGAAATTAGCACAACCACTCCCAGCACACACACACACACACACACACACACACTCATATGTATGTACTTATATGAGTCACATTTCAGCTTGAGTCCTAGCTCTGCCTGACACCGTCCATTTTTCTGAGAGAGTTTCTTCCCCTCCATGGACCTCAGTTTTCTTATCTGTATAATGGGCTTTCTCTGTGGTCCTTCTAGCTCTGCTTAGTTCAGATCTCCAGAGCTCCTCAGAAACAGAAACTGTACCTCATCCCCACCTGGCTGGTGGAGAGTTTGCTGATTTGATGAATGAATTAACAAGAGGTGGCAGTCAGAGTGTGGGTGGAGCTTGGTTCTCATCTTCATGCAGCTCACCTCTTACCACATGGCCCATAGCAGCCCCGCCTCTCTCTATGGGTCAGAGTTTCCAGAAGGACAACCCAAAAATCAGGTTCGATGGATATAAGGCTGAGTCTGGCCTGCCAAATATTTTGTATTTGGTGCAACATTAAAGGTCACAATGACTTGGATGTACTTGCTCTCTGGGTGGGTCCACAAGCCATCACCTCCCTGGAGGTCCCCACCTGGTCCAGCCACCCACAGTGGTTCCCTGTCTGGTCCTGAGTGTGTGATCTCAGATTAGCCATCCCTCTGAGCCCTTCCTTCTCTGAATCTAGGAAGGGGAAGGGAGGGCTGTGGACCTGTGGACACCCTAGAGCGGGCTCCATTTCTGGGAAGAACCCCTGGGATGATTAATTTTATGTGTCAGTTTGATGAGACATGGAGCTCCTGGATTGAATGCTGTTTCAGGGTTTATCTGTGAGGGTGTTTACAGATGAGATTCCCAGTGTAGGTGGACACCATGCAATTGACTGGGGGCCTGAATAGAACAAAAAAGTGGAGGAAAGAGGAATTTGCCCTCTCTGTCTGATGCTTTAAGCTGGAACATCAGTGTTCTCCTGCCCCCTCCTTGGGACTTATACCATCTTCTGGCCTGCCTTTCTCTTTCCCTCCTTCCTTTCCTTCTTCACCCCTTTTCTCTCTTTCTCACAGTATTTCTTTCTTTTTATATGTATTTTGTTAGTTATACTTGGGCTTCGCAGATGGTTCAGCTGGTAAAGAATCCACTGCAATGCTGGAGATGCAGGAGAGGAGGGTTTGATCCCTGGGTTGGGAAGATCCCCTGGAGGAGGGCATGGCACCCACTCCAGTATTCTTGACTGGAGGATCTCATGGCCAGAGGAGCCTGTGGGCTACAGTCCACAGGGTTGCACAGAGTCAGACATGACTAAACTGACTGAGCACACGTAATTTTTATTTAATTCCAGCCCACTGGTTCTGGAGAACTCTGATTAATCCAGCCCCAAACCTTCTGAGAGCTTGTCTAGCTGCCTAGTCCTTCAGTCTGGTTTCTGATGCATCGATGCCCAGAGGTGCTCAGTTACTCCCAGCCACTTTGCTCACTTTCCTCCAGCCTGTGAATGAATACACAGCTGAGGGACATGGAGAATACCCAAGTTCAGAATGAATGGTGTGATGTCATCCCTGCCCTTCAAACGGGTCTACAAACTGGCATTACCAGGACAGGCTGAGGGGGATCCCAGGGCCTATATGCAAGTGTGCAAGGAGGCTTGAACCAGCTTCCAGAAGCAGCATCAGAATAAGTTCCTTTCATCTTGATTTTAGAGGTCTGGAGCTGTCTGATCTTGGGTAAGCCTCAGAGCCATTGTTTTCCCATATGTTGTGGGAGGGGCTAGAGATTGACCACTCCTTCATTTATCCAACGTACACAGAGTCTTAAGGAAGGACCTTGAAGCTCCTTTGGCCCAAAGAGTCTTATCCTTGAGAATCACCCCCCACCCCCCACAGTGTATCTACTGGGGGATGTCTACTGATGGAGTGTCTGGACAACTCCAGCTTATCTATTAAGCACCCATCATGTGCCGGGCCTGAGCAAGACACTTTGATCATGAATTCCTACCTTGCAGGATTTTAATTGCTTCATGGATGTACATTATTACTGATGGCAAAACTGATGTAATATCAGGGAGAAGCATTCTACAAGCTGTTGAGTTTTCAGAGAAGAGGAAATTGCCACTTTCTTTGCAGTTGAAGGATGTAGCTTTTGAAGGATGGGGTTCCTGGTGTGGTCCTGCACCAAATGTTTTCCTGCAAGGTGGAAGGGTCTCAGAAGAAATGGAGTAGCCATCATGGTCAACAAAAGAGCCCAAAATGCAGTACTTGGATGCAATCTCAAAAATGACAGAATGATCTCTGTTCATCTCCAAGGCAAACCATTCAATATCACAGTTACCCAAGTCTATGCCCCAACCAGTAATGCTGAAGAAGCTGAAGTTGAACGGTTTTATGAAGACCTACAAGACCTTTTAGAACTAACACCCAAAAAAGATGTCCTTTTCATTATAGGGGACTGGAATGCTAAAGTAGGAAGTAAATAAACGTCTAGAGTAACAGGCAAATTTGGCCTTGGAATGAGGAATGAAGCAGGGCAAAGACTAATAGAGTTTTGCCAAGAAAATGCACTGGTCATAGCAAACACCCTCTTCCAACAACACAAGAGAAGACTCTACACATGGACATCACCAGATGGTCAACACCGAAATCAGATTGATTATATTCTATGCAGCCAAAGATGGAGAAGCTCTATACAGTCAACAAAAACAAGACCAGGAGCTGACTGTGGCTCAGATCATGAACTCCTTATTTCTTTTAGAACTAACACCCAAAAAAGATGTCCTTTTCATTACAGGGGACTGGAATGCTAAAGTAGGAAGTCAAGAAACACCTGGAGTAACAGGCAAATTTGGCCTTGGAATGCGGAATGAAGCAGGGCAAAGACTAATAGAGTTTTGCCAAGAAAATGCACTGGTCATAGCAAACACCCTCTTCCAACAACACAAGAGAAGACTCTACACATGGACATCACCAGATGGTCAACACCGAAATCAGACTGATTATATTCTATGCAGCCAAAGATGGAGAAGCTCTATACAGTCAACAAAAACAAGACCAGGAGCTGACTGTGGCTCAGATCATAAACTCCTTATTACCAAATTCAGACTCAAATTGAAGAAAGTAGGGAAAACCACTAGACCATTCAGGTATGATCTAAATCAAATCCCTTATGATTATACAGTGGAAGTGAGGAATAGATTTAAGGGCCTAGATCTGATAGAGTGCCTGATGAACTATGGAATGAGGTTCGTGACATTGTACGGCAGACAGGGATCAAGACCATCCCCATGGAAAAGAAATGCAAAAAAGAAAAATGGCTGTCTGGGGAGGCCTTACAAATAGCTGTGAAAAGAAGAGAGGCGAAGAAGTAGATGAAAAGGAAAGATATAGGCACCTGAATGCAGAGTTCCAAGTACAGTTACAGATGCATAAAGGTAGAATTTTATGATTAAAATCTATCTCCAGTGTAACCGGTCTCAGAAGCAGAGGGCAAAGGGCAGACTTTATGTAATGGAGAGACACAGGAAAGATGAGGCGGATGCCCAGGGAGGCGTGGCTCACGGCCCCCTCTGCGGTGCCCAAGAGGCACATCCCAGCGACATCCGCGCTCAGGGAGATGTGTGCGTGAAGGATAAAATAAAGCCACTAAGCGTGGATCTGCTCGTAATGGCTTGCCCATGGCAGATGGTTGATACTTCTCTCTTGGATTCAGGCACAGTTTTTTAAAATCCTCCCCCGCTTTTTTTTGTTTAACAAAGAACTATCAAAAAGACAAAAGTAGGTGAATGTGGAAACCCACACTGATTCTCACGATGACTCTGCCAGATGATGATTCAGTTCCAATATGTGGAAATAGGAAATAGGAGACATCTGGAAAAAATCTTGGCATTGCAAGACACCAGGGAAAACATGGAAAAGGAAAGATTGTGCATTAACCCATCCACCCAGCACACAGGAAGAGAAGAGAGCCATCAGAGACTGGGGTGGACGCCTTGACCCCAAGGCGATTAACGCGGACACTTAGGGTGCTGAAATCCACTGTGTGGCAGAAATAAAGTGATTCTGTTCGTACGTTCCCCTTTAAAAATACCTCGAACAAGGTAAGTTGACTTGGGGAGGAGAAGAGTTTGGACACTGCTTGTAATTATACGGGTGTCAGGAAAAGCAGCTAACAGGAAAAACCTATAGAGGTGCTTGAAACGTAAGGAGGGTAACAGGAGAGTTGGCTCCCCTAATGAGTCTGGAAATGGATGATAAAATCACAGCACTGACTAGAAATTGGATGCTTGTTCCAGGCAGACCTCCCAAGTGAGAATGTCTCATTTTTCCTCCACCAAAAGCATCCAAAAGCTACAAACAGGCTTCCCAACAATGGTGCTGTGATTCTGACATCTGACATCTCTCTAATTCAGGTGCTGGGAGAGCTTCTGGCTTGATGGAACGGTCCTTCTCTGTGAACCGACAAGTTCTCAGCTTGCCTGCATCTTCAGGTTTGAGAATCCAGCCCCCAACCGCACCAGTGAGCAAACTCATCGCCATGTTTACCCCAACTTCGAAATTCAGCTACTGCTGAAATGATGTACAGACATGACATTTTAAATGTCCCAAGTGCTTTTTAGGTACCATACCTTTCACTTGATCCTTTCAGCAAGACTGGGAAATTGTAGGTCAAACGCCATTTCCCTTTTTCTTGGGAGAACTTGGTCAAATGACTTGGTGGAACACACAGGAGAACCTAGGCTCTTAGCCTACCAAGCATCCTTTCATAACGGCTGCTCCTTGATTTGAGAAACAGAGGGGTCTGTAATCAAGTGAGTTTGGAAAACGGCAAGGGATAAGCCACCCCTGAAGGTTCCAAAGCTGTAACGAAAGGTTCTGAGATGTCCTGGGCTGCAGCTCATGTCCCCAGACTTATCTGTCCCCCCCAGTGACAGTGGAGGACCCCTCGGTATTCCATTCCAGAGGCCACGGCAAGAGCGTCCTCCAGGTGGACTGAGGACCACGTCTGGGGAAAGGCTGAACTGGCCGCCACTGCCCTTTGGGAAATGTTCAAAGCATTTATAAAAACAGAGGCTTCCAACCAGTCTCACAAACAATACAAGTAATTACAAATACACTAAACAAATCTTAATTTTATTAAATAAACCTGCTGCTGCTGCTAAGTCACTTCAGTCGTGTCCGACTCTGTGCAACCCCAGAGATGGCAGCCCACCAGGCTCCGCCGTCCCTGGGATTCTCCAGGCAAGAGCACTGGAGTGGGTTGCCATTACCTTCTACGTTACAGTCAGTTACGCTCTTTTGGCATTTATACTTCATGTCTTAGAAGCAAGAAAATGAAATTTCTTTTTAATTATAATATACTAGATTTTGAAATCTTCACTAATTCAAACATGGTATGGTGCCTCCCACAGAGTTAGCGCTTAATTAATAAGTTAGTGTTTTTATTAATAATTCATTGAGCCCAGATCAGTTAATTTACCCAAAGTTCCAAAGAGTTTACACAAAAATATTCTTTTTCCTTTTCTTAAGTAAAAAATAAAATATCTGGGAAGAAACATGGTGCCTTTAATATTTGGAACAATGGTTAAATTTCATTTATGGGAAAGAAATTTTCTATGTTCTAATAAAAAATAATAGAAAGATAAGCTTATTTCTCAATAATCTTTGAGGTCTCAAATCTATGCTACAGAGATACTAAGAATAATAAGAAATGAAAAGAGAATAACCAATTGATATATAAAGCATAACATACAAAGCAGTGTCTTCAATACCCATGTATAAATTAAAAGAAAGATCGACGAAAATAAAGATACGTATAAATTGAAGACTAATTAATTCTCAACAAATGGCAATGAAATAATAGTCCCTGTCTCAAAAAGGGAATTTACCAAAGATTTAATGCCAACTAAGAAAGTCTCTTATGCTTGCGATCTTGGGGTAAGAAAGATCCTTAGCATATAATATATATGCTAATATTGGCTCCTAGATAGCATGTTGAAAAGCAGAGACATTACTTTGCCAACAAAGGTCCATCTAGTCAAGGCTATGGTTTTTCCAGTGGTCATGTATGGATGTGAGAGTTGGACTGTGAAGAAAGCTGAGCACCGAAGAATTGATGCTTTTCAACTGTGGTGTTGGAGAAGACTCTTGAGAGTCCCTTGGACTGCAAGGAGATCCAACCAGTCCATTCTGAAGGAGATCAGTCCTGGGTGTTCTTTGGAAAGAATGATGCCAAAGCTGAAACTCCAGTACTTTGGCCACCTCATGCAAAGAATTGACTTATTGGAAAAGACTCTGATGCTGGGAGGGATTGGGGGCAGGAGGAGAAGGGGACGACAGAGAATGAGATGGCTGGACGGCATCACCGACTCGATGGATGTGAGTCTGAGTGAACTCCGGGAGTTGGTGATGGACAGGGATGCCTGTCATGCTGCGATTCACGGGGTCGCAAAGAGTCGGACACGACTGAGCGACTGAACTGAACTGAACTAAACGCATTTTTGGAGAAGGCGATGGCGACCCACGGCAGTGAACAAGAACCCTGGAGTGGGCTGCCACGTCCCCCTCCAGGGGATCTTCCCGACCCGGGGATCAAACCCATGGCCCCTGGACTGGCAGGCGGATTCTTCACCACTGCGCCACCAGGGAAACCCTTAGGTACGATTAGACTTACAGAATTCTTTCCACATACTTTTTCTTATTTAGTGTGCCCTGGAGGAAAAGACACTAAGGATACTTGCTCTGTGTCTCCAAAAGTAACCTTCGAGAAAGGCCTGCCGACTAGATTCATCGCTGGTCTACTGCAAGGAGCCTGCAGGGAGGAGAGACAGGATGCACCTTCCCAGGCGCAGGCGGGACTGACCATCGGGGCCACGACCCCCGTCTCTGTGTCCAGAACACAGGAGAACTAGGGCCAGATTCACCTCTTGGGAGACCAAGGCGTCATTCCCGGCTTGTAACAAAGATGACTCCTTGTAAACCAGAGTGACGAATTTCCTAGAGGGCAAAGAATATGCCAGGATTTCCTGCAGGAAGGGGCTGGGGAGGCCCCATCCTCACCACGTAGGGACAATGGCATCTCCTGGCTCGGGGTTAAGAGGCTCACTTCACTGCCCTCGCCTCTAGGTTTTATTCTGAATGCTGTGTGGAACAGACACCCCCCGAAGGTGATGCGATCCCGGTTTCTCGGGCTGGACTGCATCTAACCTGCCTCAGGTTGGGGTGGGGCTCGCACTCGGGCAGACAAGGTGGCTGCCTGTGGTTATCTGTCTATGAACAGGACTCAGGAGATCTGCCCATGGCCCCAGATCACCAGGTCCATTTCTTTGTGGTCCTCAGCAATCTGCCTCATCACCAGCCACTTACAGAGAGACTTCAGCAGGGCTGCTTTCCTTGGCAGGTGGCCAGCGGAGCAGCATGCAAACCACGGATCCAGTCTTAGAGCAACGGGATCGTGGGCAAGACTCCAGAATATTCCGAACCACGAGGTCCTCTTGTTGGGCGCTTGCAGGTCAGGATCGTCTTACCCTGAAGAATGGAAACTGATGCGCGCTCTGATGAGCACGTGGATCTTAGCACCTGCATCCTCCGCCCTAACAGACTAGTCTAGCTCAGAGGCTTTCAGTTCAGGCTGAGTTTGCACAAAGGTCCATCTAGTCTAGGCTGTGGTTCTACCAGTAGTCAGGTATGGATGTGAGAGGTGGACTGTGAAGAAAGCTGAGCTCTGAAGAATTGATGCTTTTGAACTGTGGTGTTAGAGAAGACTCTTGAGAGTCCCTGGACAGCAAGGAGATCCAACCAGTCCATCCTAAAGGAAATCAATCCTGACTATTCAGAAGGACTGATGCTGAAGCTGAAGCTCTAATACTTTGGCCACCTGATGAGAAGAACTGACTCATTGGAAAAGACCCTGATGCTGGAAGGAATGAAGGCGGGAGGAGAAAGGGACGACAGAGGATGAGATGGTTGGATGGCATCACCAACTCATCATGGACATGAGTTTGGGTAGGCTCCAGGAGCTGGTGACAGACAGGGAGGCCTGGCGTGCCGCAGTCCATGGGGCTGCAAAGAGTCAGACATGACTGAGCGACTGAACGGAGCTGGGCTCCCTCCCCACGTTGCTGGTAAGGACCTGGGCACCAGCAGGCTAAAGCGTCCTGAGAAGCTGTGAGATGACCACCCTGTTCTCATCGCTTCTCAGAAATATGACACTTCTGCTTAATTAAGACTCTTCGTGCTCCCCAAGACTGTGGCCTGGGGAGTCCCTGTCAAAGTCCCTTTATCAAGAGCCATCCATCCTTTGCCAAGGCCATGTTCATCAGCAGGCCACGGGGCTACTTTCTCTGATCAGTGCAGTTAAACTCAGCACATGACTTGAGGCAGACGCGTGACAGAGGACCCTGCTCTGTATCCCGGTGAGTCTGGAGCGTCAGTGAGGCCACAACACGCTTGCATCCTGCTTCATCCAGGAAGCCGTCCCTTTATTCACAGTCCTAGGCCGCTGGGATCACTCCCTTCTCGGGACAACGAGAGTATTTGTTTTCTCTGCTGTTTCTCCTGCAATGTGACCACTTACTCTTCAGTTGTCATTTATTTCACATGTATATCTCCCCCCTCTCTAGTTAACTTGCGGCTTCCAGTTTGGGACTCTGCAGGATAGGATGACAGCTTTACATAAACGCTGGCTCCTCTGGATAAAACATTTGTAAGACTTCTTGTGCAAACTCTATTCTTTTTGCAAAGTAGAAATGGTTAGTTTCCAAGACCAAGGGAGTCGCTCTTGGGACTATGTTGCCTCTTCCAATAGCTCGAATAGTTGAGAAAATCAGGTTATGGAGCAAAAGAGGAGCTCAACTTTTGGCTGGTACTGAGGAGGCAAGCATTCGAAACCCTAATCAGTTTAAGGAGATAAAATTCCCACACTGCAGAGGCCTCTGGAAAGACACGAAGTCACTGCATACTAACCCAGATTAACTACCTAAACATCTGGGCGCCAGGAAAACAGACAAGTCAGCAAAGACTGAAGTCTGTGACAAGCTCATGAATCTAAGCGCTGAGCTCGGAAGGAGCCCCCTAGCACCGCGCTGATGCCTGTGAGATTAGGAAACAGCGGCCTAAGGCACCGATGTCTGTGGATGAGATCCGGAGGCTGTCAGACGTCTGTCCAGGAATCTCATCTCCATGGAACTCAGGACTTTGCCAAAAGAGATTCTGGTGATTTACACTGGACATATTCCAGTTTCCATCGGCGGATTCTCAATAACCAATATGTTCAAGAGTCCCTCAAGGGGGCATGCCTCAGAAATAGTGAGCTGACGCTCGGCCCCATTTAGGTAACGTTTACCGCCGCCCCCTCATTTTTCATCCTATTTTCAAAAACACCTCAAAAATCATTTAACTTGTAGACACTGGAGAAGAGCAACGCAACCCCTGTGAGAACTGAAAACACGCCTCGGTAGCTCAAAAGCAGGTCTGTGGGTTGAACCGCTCAAGACAAACTCTGTGATGCTCAAGCCTTTATTCATGTTGCATTCACATCCGACCCGCACGTATAGGCCCAGCTCTGAGAACAGCGGTGGGAGATGAGGAAGACCAATTTCTCTTGCTGACGTGCCAGCCAAGAATACATTTCTTTGTTATCTGACCTTCGGACGAGAGAAATGGAACCAGATCTGAAGGTCCGGCTCAGGCAGGCTCTGGGTGTTTCCCATCGTTAAACTGATTATTTTAACATCACGTCCGAGACAATAAGTGGAAGTTTAAAATTTCCTCTTTCGGTGGGAGGAAGGCCCTCTTCCCGGCTCATGCTATGTGAACCATGGGACCTGAAATATTTATACTCAAGGGGAGAAAAGACACAGCTACGCTTTCTGTTTAAAGGATATAATCCTAAATCAGTTAGCTGTTCCCCTAAATCTCAAGAGCCTGTCTGAATCCACTCAGTCATTACAGCCTTTTAAAACACAAATTCAGGATGGCTTAACCCACTGCTGCCCAGTATTTCATTTAACAGTCTTTATTGAATAATAATAATAAGGTATAAAAGCCAAAGCGGACGGTGGAGGAGCCTGTTGAAGGAGCATGCGCAGATCAGGAAGGACCATGGCGACCCTGTGACCTTCCCACCTTGACCTTCCCATGTCCGAGGGGAAGGCAGGCCTACAGTGTGTGTTCCTGGGCCCGGAGACCACAGACCTGGCGTCCGCTGCTGCCCTGGCCAAAGCAAGGGCTTCCACATGCTCGGATTTGACAACAAACACTTACAGCCCCTTTCCTTGTCGGGGTGGGTGTCAGACACCCCGAGGCGTGAGCTGCCTTCTCTGAAGGTGCTTTCAGCAGCTCTGAACTGACGAGGGCCAGGCCCCTGTCAAGTCAGGAAGAAGTCGGCCAAACATGTTTGGAAAGGCGCGCCTGGATGAATCTACTTCCTCATATATAATGAGTGCAATGAATCTGCTTCCTCATATGTACGGGGGAGACTTGGGGTTAAAAGCAAAGTGAATCAGGCCAGAAAAGTAAGACGGGAATAGGGTCTGAAAAGCACCCGAGCCTGAGTGAATGCCACTGGGGCGCAGTCATGGTGGAGAAGGAGGCGAAGAAAGCGGGTGGAAAAGACGCGTCTTCCTTACAAGCAAGAAACACCAGCTCCCCGCCCTCCCCCAATACAAGGACAGCATAGTGGTGTTGATAAAGGGCTCCATTTCCTACTTGCTGAAAGGTCCACTTTCTATAGTTTGAAGGATTTCTTTGTTAGTCCAGCATGCTTACAATTCAAGTTAGACACACACACAAAAAGCGTCTTTGTGACACGAACATCTTGCCGTTACTCTCGAGGATGCGATCTGGGACTAGCTAGAGACACGTCCCGAGTAAGAAAACAGCTCGAGAAGAGGGATGACAGAGGGTAGAGCGGCGCTGACCGTGGATGCTGGAGCCAGGAAAGCGCCTCCACAGCCTTCACTGACTCAAAACCTGTCCAGGTAATGGCGGTGGCACCAACCCTCAGCAGACTTTTAAAAAGGATGAGGTTGGTACGTCAGCAAACAGCTGAAAAGAAATGGAACAATTTTCTGTAAAGTAGAACTTGCTGGATTTCAGGAGTGTGAGTCTGTGATTCACTGAGCCCTGGGCAGACCAGAAGGGATGGCTTGCCGGAACGATACTCGCAGCTCCCAGGAAGGGGGAAGAGGACCAGGGCCTCCGCCTCCCTGCCCCGTGGCCCCAGCTGCTGTGGCCCGGCGGCCAGATTTCCCCATGGCTCCACCCGGTTTCCATGGTGACCCCACACAGAGACAGGATGCTGC
Organism: Cephalophus harveyi; assembly: GCA_006410635.1. Taxonomy (NCBI): domain Eukaryota; kingdom Metazoa; phylum Chordata; class Mammalia; order Artiodactyla; family Bovidae; genus Cephalophus; species Cephalophus harveyi. Next base: position 540,315 of record SJYT01017262.1, on the reverse strand, counting down.
CCTGTCCTGGGGTGAAAACCCTCTCTCCAAACAACTGAAATGCACAGACCCAACCTGCCTTCAAGAGCAAATGATCTTCATACAGTTCTGCAGTTCCTCAAGTGAGAGAGAGGGCAGAGTATTGCTTAGAAAAAAAATACTATAATTGTACATTTGGGAAATGATACATAGTTACTGTTTCTGTAAATAAATCTAGACAAGGATCTTACGAATGTAAAACTGTTTAAAAATTCTTATTTGAATAGAAGGCTCTCAAGTTCAAGAGAAACTTAAAAAAAAAAAAAAAAGCTAAGTTTAGTCTTCGTGCACTAATTCCAAAGAACGCGATTGACTCAACGGATTTTCTGCCAATACACTTGTTCCTTCTAGAGTCAAAAAAGGAAAGAAACCAAATCGCTCTTTTAGTGTTAACTGCCACCAATAATTACCAGCTTCGGGGAGGAGCAGTCAGGATGCCTCAGAAACATTGTTCAGCCTGGCTCTGTTTCATTTGTGTTGCGCTGGGGAAATGCCTGAAATGGTCATAAAGCTCCAGCAGACTTGCCGGTTACTCGGTTGCTGTAAAGTAAGGACTTCCACGGGGATGGAGACCCTGGGGTCGCTGGCCTCGGGGGGCTACTCACCTTTTGTCCTTTCACGCCGTGGCAGTCACACTTCCCGCAGCCAGAGCCAGCACACCCACCCTGGAAGGAAGAGAAAACAGCTTTAAACAGAAGAACATCCACAGATGGAGATACAGGTTTCAAGTGAAATGCTTTTGGCATCTTCGCTATTTACGGGAAAAGCCCTACCCGGGTACCATGAGCCCCATCTTAACACACACACACTCTGTGGCCTTGTCCTAGGGGGACAAGTCCTTCTGGACTTGCTCAGAAGTCCATCACCAGCCCTGGCAGACAGAACAGCAATCCCCGAGTGGAACATATCAAAGCATCGCTCAGTCCGAAGAGGGAACGCTGTAACTGACACTCTGAGACACGGACTCTCCCCATTTCCCAAGGTTCAGCAGGAGCCCACCCCTACTTGCAAAGGCACTCCGATGCAGGACTTTCAGTGCTGAGACCACGGGAAACTGATGGTGGGGACTGGGGTCCACGCTTCGTCCCTCACATCCCCAGGACACAATGACACGCAAAATATGCAGAAAGGAGACAAATAGGCCCAAAGCCTAAACAACAAAATTTTAATTCAGTTAAACCTGGAAGTTTCAATAAAAGAACATTCCACAACAGAATGCTCCTGTGATTCATTTCTAACATTTAAATTAAAGTAAAAATGCACGATAAACAATCCAAGTGGGTAAGATGAGCTGGAGAAGAAGGGAACCAGCGTGTTCAAATGCCCACCGAATGCAACAATCAACCAGCTGCCTCCTGTCTAACAAGACGCATGTTACCATTCCCACTTTACAGACGTGAACTCCGAGTTAGGAGATTTACTATAACACGCCAGGACAAGGTTGAGATGAGTTCAGTTCAATCACCATCATGGAAAACTGCCAGCACATCAGAAGACAAACAGACGATGGTGCTCAATACATTTGCAATTTCTTTAGAAGAATCCAAATTCTAAACCAGAGTAGACATAGCTATTGTGGCCAGAATGGAAGAGGGTGTGATAGGTAGAATTTAGTTAAGGAGCTTTACTAGCAGCTCGATATTAAGCCTGAGGCCAAGTGCACACCTAAATGCTGCTTCTGGCAATACAGCTTCTGGAAAATAAAACCGTATTGTTAACAGTATTGTGATTGCATAAAGTCTGTTTTTTAAAAACAATATGCTCATCTTTGTTCCAGTGCCTCAGAAATCTTCTTCATAAAACAACTACATCTGGAGATATTTATTTTATAAAATGAAATCTGAACAAGTGCCTCCAAGACAGTAAGCTGTTCTTAATTTTATATTTTGGAAATGGGGACAACTGACAACAGTCCAAACAGGCTGCAGACACTACAAATCTGTTCCTCTCCCTGATTCATCCTTCAGGCAGTTTTTTCAGCACGCACTCTCATAACCTCCTAACAGCGTAAATCAATCCATGCACACAGTTTTGCTTCAGAATCTGGGTTTGGGTGACCACGTAGAGCTGTCCAAAGAGATGAGGCTAAAACCTGAAACCTGTGCTCCAGAAATTCATCCGAAATGCACAAACATTAAAGAACCAACGGACTGCAGAAAAGAGCCTCCTCAACCATCCCCAAGAAAGGGCTCCCTGCTCCAACCAGTGCCATGACATGCTGATGCTGAAGCCCCGATGCTCTGGCCACATGATGCAAGAGCCATCTCACCGGAAAAGACCCTGATGCTGAGAAAGACTGAAGGCAGGAGGAGGAGGGGGCGACAGAGGATGGGATGGCTGGATGGCATCACCGCCTCAATGGACAGGAGTCTGAGCAAACTCTGGGAGATGGTGGAGGACAGGGAAGCCTGGCGTGCTGCAGGCCGCGGGGTCCCAGCGGGTGGGACACGACTCAGGGACTGAAGAACACCGTGACATGTATCACCTGTCCTTGGCGCGTGTGTCTCCAGGACCCCGAGAGCACTTGGAGGGCATCCCCAGGGCGCCACCCCCAGCCTGATACAGCCCGTGTTTCACCTGCGATCACATCGGCTATAAAACCCACCGCTGACTGAACCAGGACGCCCGTCACCTGCTCGATCCGCGCCAACCCCAGAGGCGTTTAAACACGGATGCCCAGGCGCCTGAGAGCTGGTGAGACAGGGTGGCAGGCGTCTGATCGCTGCTGCTTTGATGGTGGTGGCGGTGATGCTGGCTTCCACTGAATCAACCTCAAGTAACAACCCTAGAGGAGAGCCCAGCAACGCTGGTGTGTCAGCTCACAGTTCAGGGAGAGCACGACGAGGAACCCTGCAAAAAGGAACTCGGCAGTGAGTCGGGGGGCCACTCCAGGTCCCCAGACAGCCGGGGAGAGTGGAGGTTTCCAGGGGATCCCTCGGGCACGGCGCGAAGCTGCTCAGCAGCTAAGCTAGCCCCCAGCCAGGCAAGCTCAGCGGGTGAGGCTGCCCCGAGCCACCTGGGCTCCCGGTGGCCTCCTCTCTGCGACGTCTCATCCCCACCACGTCCCTGCCTCTGAGCTGGGTTCAGAAACCCATGCTTGCTCCTTGAACTCTGCTCAGTTACCCAGAAGGAGACCAGGAGGAGAAGCCAATCAGGTTAACACCCACAGGCTCAGGACCTGTCCGCCCACAGCCCACGTTCACCGGGGTGGGGGGCAGGGCGGGCAACAGCAGCCCAGGCCGGGTGGGCTTTCCTAACCACAGCTCGACAACAGCATCTTCAAAACCAGGCCCTAGTAACCCAAGTTGAAAATGGCCATTTGGTGATTCTGAGGTTTCCTCTTCTGAAAGCCTGATTAAAATCTCAGAAGCTTATCTTTATTCAATTTGAGGAAGGTTATAAAAGTGAGTTTCCTGGAACTGTTCCCTTAAGCTATCAGCAAATGCCTTAATTGCAGGGGACCCCAGATAAGAGGTTAGAGGGCCCCCATGGTGGATGCTGAGGTCAAGCTGTTTCTTGAGCTTTTGCTACAGAAACACACCCGCAAATTTCCCTTGAACAACACTCCAGGTCACGACAACTACTGGATGAAATCAGAGATGAGAAAAAGAGCTAAAGCCTTATTATAGCCCTCTTACAGAAATAAGGGACCTTCACCCTGCTCCCACCAGCTTGCATCAAGCAAAAAGAAAATTTCCCAATCCCAGACAAAAGATATTCATGTCTCCTTATCTGCTTTATTCACGTAGGAAATTTTATTACCACTTCTGGCCCTAGAAGACAATCCTGAAGCATTGATAATTCTAAGAACATCTAAATGATGGGCAACTTTTCAGAACAAAAGACATTTTTAGACCATGATTTTTGCTTCACAATCTGGGTGGCCTAGCATTTTATGCAAAATGGCTCTGTTAAAAAAAAAAAAAAAACTAATTTTTAGAATAACAAACAAAAATCATGAGAGACACATTTACTTTGCTAAATAAAATCCACTTTGAAATATTGTTATTCTGGCCCACGCAATGACCGATGCTGCATCTCACCCTGGCATGTAGAGTCGTTTCAGCTGTGACTCGAGGGTGCCTGGCTGGAAAGGACATCAGTGACGCTCCGAGCACCCCTTCGATCTGCCTGACTTTCCGATTTTGAAATAGCTCATTAAGTAAAAGCCTGCAGCAGTGCGCGTCTCAACCCTCCATCCTGAACCACTGTCCGGAAGGGCGAACGAAAGAACGGCATGAGTTACTCCGAGTCACAATTTCGCTGGGGACCTAGCATGCTAAAGGCCGTGTCACAAGCTTCAGGACTGCCTGGGGAATCACATCCTGCATCTGGACCTCTCCGCAGAATTAAGAGAGACGAGGCGGCCCCACTGGCTCCAGCAGCCGTCCCCCACCCCCCGCCGGCTCCAGCAGCTTCCTTGGCTGCACCTCTGAGGGGGTGGACAAGGCCTGCTCATTTTTCCTGAGGTCTGGAAGACGCTGGGCTCCAAGCAGCTAGCTCCCTGCCCATGTGCTTCGGCTTCTGGAACAGGAAGAACTCGTACTCTGTAACACACTCCCCCCCATCCTCTTGCCTGGCCCTCCCCCGGGTGCGAGGTCAAGTAAACCAGCCCCGAGTCTCCCGAGGAGGCCCGTGCCTTCTCCCCGGGGAGACACACGCTGGACCTGCAGTCCATGCTGACCAGGCTGGTCAGGAAGACCGTCTCCCCCTGGAAATGGGGGACGAGGCTGAAGATCTCAAAGGTCACAGAGCTGTGGGTCTTGGTCCGTGTCTTATTGGGTTGGCCAAAAAGACGGCATGGGAAAATCCAAGCGAGCTTTCTGGCCAGCCCTTAGAAGGAGCTCATCCGTGGCCCACAGCCACACGGGCCACTCAGACCACAGGAGGCTAAGAGAAGCCTGCAGAGTCCTCAGGGGCAAGAGAACCACCACTGTGCCCCTAAGCCTGTAGAATAGCTCAGTGAAAACCAAGCCAGTCTTGACAGCCAGCAATTCACCACGAGAGCAGAACAAATTCCGTCCAAGTGGAGGCTGACCTGGATTAACATAATGTGAAAGAGAAGGAAAGACTACACCAGCTCCCAGTGAAGTCTGCTGGACACGCACACCATCGACAGAAGGGATCCCGCTTAAACATCACACGCAACACAACTGGAAAGGAGTGTGGAGTGCTTCTACACTCTGTACGAGTCTCTTTACACTCTTCACGAGAGGATGAAACAGTGAATGGAATGTACATTTTCTTTCATGCCCCAATTAAGAGTTCCCAGAAAGTCAAACCATCAGAATTAATGCTATGAAGTATGCTAAGTTCTAAAAATTCCCAAAGATTTACGACACACAGTACGCGCGCCAAAGAAGGAAGAGGGGTGATGGGGTCACAGACTTTCATTCAAAATAAACTCGATTTCCGTTCTTTCTCTGGCCTGCAGGCTGACCAAAAGCGCTTCTCAGCATCACAGTGAGTTCTAGGTGGGCTTACAGGAAGGGGGAGGCTTGCTAATTCCATTTAGAGAGACCTTTTACCTAAGCAAGGAAGCCGGCTGCTACACTAGTGTGTGTGTGTGTGTGTGTGTGTGTGTGTCTGTGTGTGTGTGTGTCTGTGTCTGTGTGTGTCTGTGTGTGTCTGTGTGTCTGTGTGTGTGTGTGTCTGTGTGTGTGTGTGTGTTTGTGTGTCTGTGTGTGTCTGTGTGGGTGATAAAAAGAGAGAATGCCCAACCACGGTAGTTTGTTAACCGTGACATATATTCCACAAGGAAGCAAGTCTGAAATGAGTTAAACAGAGTGACATCCTCAGTTTTCTGTGGTCCTTTCCCTGCTTCTGATGAGAACAGCCCTGTACCAACCCCACTGTAACCATTTTTATGGGTTTCACATCCCGCCAAATAGGGACAAGTGGATCTCGGCCAAGTCTAAACAGCTTATCTTTCAAATTCCTCTTCACATTCTCTGCGCTGTGCAAAATGTCAGAATAGTTTTGTGGTGATGGGACGAGCCCCGTCTTCTTCCTGGTGGTAGCGCTCCTTCGGAGAATCTCATGCATAATCATCTACTGCACTAAAGAAACACGTAGAGACCCAGGAATGCACTTCAGGGCCACCAGGGCAGAAGCTGAAAAGCAGGTACAGATCAAAAGTGGAGCTTCCAGACCCCGCCTCCAGGGGCAGCTGTCCAGCAGAACAACCCTTCTGCAACGCGATTCGGCCACGGCCCTAGGACAGCAAGGTCAAACCAGTCCATCCTAAGGGAAATCAATCCTCAACATTCATCGCAAGGGCGGATGCTGAAGCCGCCATACTTGGGCCACCTGATGCGAAAAGCTGACTCATTAGGAAAGACCCTGATGCTGGGAAAGATTGGGGGCAGGAGGAGAAGGGGACGACAGAGGATGAGATGGTTGGATGGCATCACCGACCCGATGGACCTGAGTTGGTGATGGACAGGGAAGCCTGGCGTGCTGCAGTCCATGGGGTTGCAGAGTCAGACATGACTTAGCGACTGGACAACGACTGGAGCTGAGCATCACACGGGCTCTTGTCCCCAGATTTCACTCTTGGCACCTGCCCCACACGTATGTGGGCAGATGTCATCAGAAGCCGCATCGTACTTTGTCACTACTGAGGACATCTCACAGCATTTGCCCTTACCACGTGCCACTAAAGTTCAACCTTTTCAATTATATTATTTTTAACTCTGTTTCATTATCCCCAAAATGTTAGTACGGCGGATAAAATATGACACCCTCCCCTCAAAGCGCCATGAGCTCACTCTTTTTGGAAACTAAAACATCATAAAGAAACAGAGAGTATATATGAGAGATTTTAATATGTATGTCCTAGCTCACACCGTTTGTAATTTTAACTAGAGTATACTATTTCTGGTAATTCTTGTTTTAAATGTGTGTGTACTGCCAAGGGGTTCTGCAAAATGGCTGTCAATGCCTCCACGGACCCCCAGCCCAGACAAGAGTGTCCTCAAAAAGAATCTTGAAACTTCTCCAACAGGAGGGGAGGGATGGACTAGGAGTTTGGGGTTAGTAAATGCAAGCTATTATATACAGAATGGAAAAACAACGAAGTCCTACTGTGTAGCACAGGGAACTAATTCAAAATCTTACAGTAACCTATAATGGAAAAGAATATTAAAAAGAATATGTGTGTATATATAGGCAGGTAGGTAGAGGTATGGTTGAATCACTTTGCTGTGTAGCAGAAATTAACACAACATTGTAAATCAACCATTCTTCAACAAAATAGTTTTTATGCCAAGATTTAAAAAGAGAACTTCAGCAGGAGAGCAGACACTATGAACTCCCAGCATTAAGATCTGGAACAAGTGATGCCATCAACAGCCAAAGTCAGGAGCCTGCTGGTCTCGGGGGGCTGCCCGAGAGGTCTCCAGGAGCTGGGACATTCTCTGCTCGACCAGGGTGAGCGGCAACACGTGTAAAACTTCCTTGAGCTGTGAACTTACAGTGTCTGCGCTTTGCTGTGCTTTAATAAAGTCTGTCTTGAAGGCATGCTCAAGAGAGATCACTGCAACACTCTACACAGCAGGGAGAACTGGAAACAGCAGAATAAAACACGGTGGTCTGGATCCACGGGATGGAATCCTTACCCACTGAGGTTGGTGGGCTATAACACGGATGGGTCTCGGAGACTCAGTACCGAGCAACTGGGAACCAGGAAGAAACAAACAAACAAAAAAACCAAGCCGGGAGACTTTGATGATAATGTCAGGATCCTGCTGGTCTCGGGGGGCTGCCCGAGAGGTCTCCAGGAGCTGGGACATTCTCTGCTCGACCAGGGTGAGCGGCAACACGTGTAAAACTTCCTTGAGCTGTGAACTTACAGTGTCTGCGCTTTGCTGTGCTTTAATAAAGTCTGTCTTGAAGGCATGCTCAAGAGAGATCACTGCAACACTCTACACAGCAGGGAGAACTGGAAACAGCAGAATAAAACACGGTGGGGTCTGGATCCACGGGATGGAATCCTTACCCACTGAGGTTGGTGGGCTATAACACGGATGGGTCTCAGAGACTCAGTACCGAGCAACTGGGAACCAGGAAGAAACAAACAAACAAAAATCCAAGCCGGGAGACTGATGATACAAAGTTCAAACCTGAACAAATGAAGTTGCAGCGTGCTCGTCCCTGGGGCTACAGGCAATGAGAAGAGGACTCACGGGGCTTCTGAGCTTCTGGAAACGTCCTGGCTCAACCTGGTTTCTGACGAAGCAGCCTAAGAGCCATTGAGCTGGGCCTTTACGAATTCACACGTTTCTTCAATAAAATCCACCCTTCCCCCCAAAATGCATGCATAGGATTCAAGAATTCGTGACCGTATAACCAGGAGGAACGTACTGGGTGGCACAGGGCACGCCGCTCAGTACTCCGCAGAGGCCTCTATGGGAAAAGGACCTTCACAGAGTGGACATAAGTCTAACTGACTCGTCGCGCTATACACCTGAAACAAACGGAAATCCACTCCACTCCAGTTAAAAAGAACCCAAATCCTACGGGGCAGAACTACATCTAATAAACATGAAAAAACTAAACAAAATATTAACAGGTGCGAGGGAATTCCACTAAAGCCAAAGACAAGAAAATCCCATCATTGAAGCTACCATCATGTACTGTTCTCTAAATTTTCCAACCAAAAAAGTCATTTATGAAAACAAAGCATACTAAAACCAAGATAGAATGCAAACTCTAGGCCGCATGCCGAAGCGTAATAATGATTTTAGAAGTCTACATTTGCACAGCATTTTTGAATCTCCAAAAATATGCCGGGAACTGTGGATGGAAGGGTGGCTGAATGTCCAAGGAGCCCACAGTCCACATGCTTTCATCTGCATTTGCCTGATGGTGATTCTATCATCAGCGTTTTGTTTTGATAAATGTAAGATAAATGTGATTCCAAAGATGTGAAAGTAACTTTTCCTCATTAATACAACAGAAAAGAATTTAGTTCAGTAAAATAACATTTCTGTTCTAATCATGGAAAACATGGAAACAGAATATCCCCACTACTTTGAGACTCACAAAACACTTCTGCTCAAATGGGAAAGCAACTTCAAGTGTTGATATGTTCTTGGCAAAAAAAAATGAGCATGAAACATCTGAGGAACAAACTGAACTGGGGTCCGCGACATCTCCTGCAGTCAGGGCGAGAAGCAAGTCTGCATAGTCTTGGGGGGGCTCCTGCAAGCCTCACGAGCACCCCGGGGTGTGTGCTTGGCTCCGACCTCCGTCAGGAGATGGCAGGCTGGCTCCCCAGGTTCCCTCGTCAGACCACGTGGGTTGACTCATCTTCCTCTCCCCTCGTCCCCCTTCTCCCACGGTGGGGGTGGACCTGGGGAGGGGCTGAACCAAGGGTGTCCTGGCAGCCCCATGTGCCTCCCGCAGGTCGCTGGGGGCCCCACGCACAGACGGGATGATGACGAGCTGCCCCGTGACCGAGGCTCAGATGACCGTGAGCGTGTCCGCTGGGACCCGTGGGTGGAAAGGCCGCCTGGAGATGGGAACTGGGGGTGGGGGTGGGGCCCTTGGTGGTTGCTGACTCACTGGCCTAAAGGACAAAGCTGAGGAGTCCTTGGCCAGAATGTTCTCCCAGAATCACTGACTGTCCAGGATGAGCAAGGGTCCGGAGAGGACATCCCCACCTTCAGAAGTGACCTCCCGTTAGGAGGCTTCTGAGTCTCGGCGACTCTCCCTAGGTAGCCGGACACCTTTCTCACCTGCCTGTCCCCCCATCCAAGGAGATCCAACCAGTTCATCCTAGAAGAGATCAGTCCTGGGTGTTCATTGGAAGGACAGATGCTGAAGCTGAAACTCCAATACTTTGGCCACTGATGCGAAGAAGCTGACTCACTGGAAAAGACCCTGATGCTGGGAAAGATTGAAGGCAGGAGGAGAAGGGGACTACAGAGGATGAGATGGTTGGATGGCATCACCAACTCAATGGACATGGGTTTGGGTAAACTCCGGGAGTTGGTGATGGACAGGGAGGCCTGGCGTGCTGCGGTTCACGGGGTTGCAAAGAGTTGGGCACGACTGAGCGACTGAACTGAACTGTGCCCCCACCGGAATGACCATGACCCCGGCACGTCCACACCGCGTCTCAGCAGCCCGGTGCGCCTCTGACCCGACCCGCTGGGGGGCTTCCGCTGCACTGCACGCCTGGGGCAGGGCGGGCAGCCCCCTGGCCCACGACGCTGAGAAGGCCGAGTTGAGTATCTCAGCGCGCGGGAGGCCAAAGTGAGAAGCTGCATCCGAGGCCCCTCACGAGACAGAGCAGAGACCCGCGGACACGCGGGGAGGGACCCCACGCCGGTCCAGGGACGCGGGGACCCCAGAGCAGGAGGGAGGGTGGGGGGAGGGGGCTGGCCTGGCCAGGGGAGGCAGACGTGTGGGCAGGGGGCCTTGTTGCCCAGAAGGAGGCAAGGGGGTCAGGCCCAGCAGGAGGGCACGGGGCACGGGGTGAGGAAGGAGAGGAAGGGGCTGGAAGGGAGGAGAGAGGCAGGGAGGCGGGCAGGTGGGGAAGAAGAGGCGGGCGCCACAGCCCCCAGGCGCCTGAGGGCCCCCGCTTGGTTGGGGGGACTTACCAGTTGCCCTTGGACCACCCTCCCTGGAATCTCTCGCTCTCAGCAGGCCTGTGAATCCCACATTCACAGTCGCTTTTAACATCCTGTCTCTGTCTTAGCAACACGGTGTCAAACAGTCTCTCACAAACAGTGACACCGAGATGCCAGGCGTCTGCAGCAAAGGAGATCCGGGGCAAGAGGACAGACGCGCTCCCTCCCCCGGCCTCCGAGAGCGGCTCCAGCCTCCCAGCCCCACTCCAGGGCCCGCCCGGCAGCTTCAGAAAAGTCCCTCGTCGGGGCTAAAATGTGAATCGAAAGAACGTTTGGGGAGCTTCTGAGGCCCTTCCTTCTGGGACCCGGGAAACGCGCTGCACTTTTTACTGCACACACGACCATAAGTGAGAAGCTTAACAACCTGGTCTAACGGCGCCAGGTCCACTCGCCGACAGCCACCCGGGAAATCACGTGGAGCGGCCTTCCCGCCTCGTTAGAGCGACTTTCACCAGGCGCCTGAAGGCCCTGCCTGCGCTGGGAAAGCCCCAGGTCACTAGTGCTAAGCCGTGAAGACGGCTTTCCGCTGGGGAGGGAAAAGTGCGGTCAGTTTCCTGTTGATCCCACTGGTCCCACCTCCCGACCCCATCAGGACCCTACCGTCTGTAGCACACTTAAAATGGCAACATGAAAAGCCTAACCGACCTGGGAAAGATGAATGTGACCGACATGCAACTCAAAACCAGTCCACTTAACCAAGGGCAACAGGTTACCAACTTTTTCCCTGGAACAAGTAAATATCATACATGATCGCTGGTTTCTCTGCAGACGGGGAAGCCATACCGTGTTTCCAGGAACGAGGCTAGAACACAGATATGCCTTCTGGTTAGAAAGAGGGCAACCACACCGTGCATTAAATGGGTGGATGTGATATCACTTCATCCACACTCCTTGCGTTTCACAGAGGCTGTAAAACACCTTTTAGGACAGCCATCTCAGCTGTTCCCCTAGCCGGTCAGATACGGGACACGTCTGAGAAAAAGTGTGCATGTTTAGACTGAGCCCAGTAGCCAGGATGAAGCCAAAACGTAATTTTCATAGCTGCGCTCAGCCTCAAATACCAGACTCATCCTGAAGCCACTTTTCAAAAATACATGTGAGGTTTCGGATTCCTTATAAATGACAGATTCAAACCGCTGCAGAGCAGGTCTGCAAACCCAGAGGCCTCACCGTTGCAAACATCGCCCCAAAGGAGAACACGGTGTAGCTTTAACACCAGGTCTGAAATCTCAAAATAGGAACAGAAACGCCACAGAATTAACCCTGCGGAGCAGCCAACACCTAACAGTGCAGCGAGGCTTCCCCGCCTCTGACAAGAGATGAGAGAGCGGCCCAGGGGAAGAATCCCTGGGACGCCCAGGTCACGCGGACGGCGGCCCAGGGGCTCAAGCACAGCATCACGTTCCCTGGGCTCCTCCTCAAGATGATGGATGGTGGACCAAAACGCTGCTTTGCAAGCGCTAAGTGGCATTTTCAAAGGACCTACCTAAAAACACAAGCACGGCACTTATGGTTTAAGAAGGGAAATGGGGGAAACCACAGAAGGAAGCGGTGGTTTTCTCAGCAACAGTCTGGTGTTTACACTGAGGCCGAGAGAGACGCCAAGAGACACCTCTAAGGTTGCCTTGAGGTTCCAGGGTCAGCCGCCCGTGGTCAGTGCCTGCAGAGACGCCATTCCCAAACCACACCCCCCACCACCGCCCCTGAGCAGAGCCCGACTCCTAACACTCAAGAAACCAAGCCTTACCTTTACCAGCTCCTGCTGAAACCAAATGTCAAGCCACTGGCCAATGACTATCAAAATGTATCAGATTCCAGAAAACCTCATGTCTTCCAAGAGCATTTAAGAAAACCATTTAGAAGACTTAAGCCATGCACACTTTAATATGAATATAAATACGAAATAAAGAAAATGTGAATCACTCACTCCATAACCTTGGCCATTCAATTCGAATGGTACACAAATAGTCCTAACTTCTTAATTTTTTTCACTTGTATTTAATAATAATTTACTGCCCCCATTATCTACCATGGAGAGTTTTAGGAGATTTGTGAGCATTTAAATGTGGTTTCTAATGGTAAAGAATTCATACAAGTGTATTAACATCTAGGAATATCTGGGAAATCTTTTGCTACCAGTTACAGAGAAGTTTGAAGTTGCAGGAGATTGAAGGCAGAAAGGGAAGAGGGCGACAGAGGATGAGACGGTTGGATGACATGACTGGTTCAGTGGACATGAACTTGGGCGAATTCCGGGAGCCGGTGAGGGACAGGGAAGCCTGGCATGCTGCAGTCCATGTGGTCGCAAAGAGTCAGACACAACTTGGCAACTGAACAGCAACAGTAAAGTTCAAACTAAACAAGGCGGACTAGACCGTGAACACGGTTCAAACAAGTATCTCCTGGTGCGGCCTCTCCCATCGGAAACCAAAACCACACCTGGGCTTTTAAGAACCATAGTCTCACATTTTGATGGAAGTCTTTATGTGCTGAAAGGAAGCTAAGTCTCCTTCTTTGAAAAACTTCAGGGTCTTTGCTATATAAACTGCCAATTCTGGAGTTCAAATTTCTATGTTAATTTCTAAGTGAAAGCTCATTTTTAAAACAGCCTGTTGTTATTTCTCATTTGAGGAAACCGGGCATTATTCAAAGGGGAAGACTAAGGCGAATGAAAAAGGGGGATACCTCACACAGAACTGGGGGAAGGCGTCCTGAATGCAACGAGCTGGGCTGGCTCTGGAAAGAAATTAAACATGAAAGAGCCACAAGCCAATAAAACTATTGAAGAGGAGAATCTGGCCAAACGAGGCATAAAGCACGGAATCCTTAAGGGATTAATGTTAGCCAACCTCACCACTGGTAGCTGGGTCATTTTTTCCCCCTACATAGCAGAGGTGACCGCTGAGGACATCAGTGTGTGTCTTACTGTGTTAAGTTATATGACTGGACAGGGTGGCAAAACGACCTCCACTTCCAATTCATGTTGTGACTTGCTGATACGATGCCAGGTGGTGACTCAGTTCTTTTCTATACTTATTTCTTGTTGCCAGATTCCAGCACGAATCCCTTGTGTGTGTCCAGTCACTGATCTCTTGAATTATCAAAGGGACTTTGAGTTGCAAATTAATCTCATATTAAGAGTCAATAACATCCCAATTAAGATACGAATCACCAACTCATCATACAGCTTTTAGGGTGCTGTTTCTAACATAAAGTTTGCAGTTGCCATTGATCTTACTCACACACACACACACACATACAGGCATGATGTATCTCTGTGTGTGGCTCTGTGCATGCACACGAAATATCCCTTGATGACGATTAAATTACTTAAGGCTTTATTCACTTTTAAAAAAATCAACTTACAATGTACTTCTCCGGAACCCTTAACTTGGAAATACACTTCTTCTGAAATTGGGCAAATCCAGTTGTTTTCACCATTAAAAGAAACTGAGTTATATTCTGGATTCGGCTAGTCGGAGAGAACAAACACGAAGTTTTCCACGCACTCAGTGAGGCTTGACTGATGCTCATATGACGTGATGGTCCTATGACACAGCAACCGAAAGGGTGAGTGAGGTCGTGGCTCACGGAAACGTAAGAGGCGCATCCCTTGCCATGGATGGGAACATGAGCCAGGGCGTGTGACTGCAATGCGTGGATGCATTTTGAAATTACAGCACTTCAATCCGTAAACCCCTGGATAAGGTGCAGATGTGGAGAGGGATTTGGAGACAGGGCTACAACTTGAAAATTCCTTTCACCTCCCTGCATCGCGTGGATACCTTGAAACAAGTTCCCCACACTATGGGCTATGTTCAAAGGTGAAAGTTATTCAGTCTGAACAACTACTGGCCTACACCATGAATCTGCCACTGGGTATATGAAGCGCGAGACTGGATATTTCAATATGACGGGATATGGCTTAACACGTTTTCACTAGTACCCCAAAATACCCAGACTCCACAAATTAATTTAAACAGTGACATATACTTTGAATCTTTATACCTCAGTTTGCTCATTCCCGCCATCTACCTTCTCTCTAGTAAAAATACAGCCTGGAATTACCAGCTGATGTGAGTGATAAATAAGTTAATAAATAATACTAGTTTACCAGCCACAGATTTCAATTTTAGATCAACTAAAGCTTTCGGTTATCTCACCGTACAGAGAAAACTAATACACTGTGGGTACCGAGACATGTATTTTTTAAATCCTTAAATATCTTGGGAAAAGTAAGATTATATTATGCTCAGTATGGTTTGAGCGGTAGGTGCATTTCATTGCATCTCATAGCCTTAAAGATAGAAAGTGCGCATCGGATTTTGCAGCCTTGATCTATCAACCAAGACACTGGCTCACAGTCACCAGCCGCCCTGAGCACCCAGAGCCTGGCGGGACCACACATCGAAACCCCCCGCCAGACACCTGAGCGCGGGGCTCCCGCCAGGCCCTGGGGCTCCCTGGGCCCCTGAGCAAGCCACCGTGGCCCCCAGAGTCTGCTCTGAGAAATGCAGCCTCCACCTCACTTTCAGAGCCACATGAAGCTGGGCTTTTCCACCCTGTTACTTTGTGCATTTTCCCAGATCTTCCCAGAGCATCCTCTCCAGATGTCGTTTTCCTCTGGACAAACCATCATCTCCTCCTTCCCCTCCGCCCTCTGCCCAGCCTTCATCACTGCGCATTGTTTTCAGCAAGGACCCTAATTAAGAGGCTCCATCACTGACGGGCCAAGCCACTCTCTGACACATGTTTATGCTAAGCTTCACTCAAAGATAAACAAGCTGCTTGAAAGCATTTCACCAACAATACTGCTTTTTTTTAAAAAAAAAAAAAAGGCTTGTCTACAAAACCTAGGTGGAGCAAAGCGTGCGATGGGAAATCTCATTTTAGCCTAAGGAGTCAAAGGGTCAAAATGGCCCATCTTTCCCCTTGGGGTGGACTCCACAGGCTAGACAGGAAGCTGGCAGTGCGCAAACCTCCCCCTTTGAAAATGAGACCCTGTCTTTACTGGAACAGTTCACTGCCCGGCCAAGCAGAGGAAAAACGCACGGCCCAGTTGCCTGTGGACCATTTTCACATTTGGAGTTAATAAAAAAAAAGGGGGGGGGGGAAGCAAAAGAGACCCCGAAGGATGTGCTCGGAACGTGAGAAATGATATAATTTTAAATCAAAAGAAAGCAGCCACTCTAATGCAATTCTGCTAATTTAACAGCCACAGAAACCAGGGGCAGCTACCATGGAGGGACAAGCCCCGCCCGGGGCACCCGAGACCCAGGCACCACGTCCCCAGCGGCTCCATCTCCTCGCGTGTGAGACGAGCAGCTGTGCCCACTCGCTCTGAACGCCGCTGTCCCTGGCACTGGGTCACCGGGCCACCCCATCTCAAGTCCCTGTCCTGAACCCTGAAACCAGGAGCCTCCCCTCCTCCACGCCCGCGGCCCACAGAGGATGGGCCACAGCTCAGCAAACCCTGCACCCCCAGCGTTCACGCTAAATACAAACCAAGGTCACCAGGGGACACAAGGCGGCCCCAGGTGAGCGCAGACCGGGTGGGGTGGGTCTCACGCGACACCGAGGATCGCGATCCTCCTGCCGGATGCGCTCAGAGTTCCAGCCTGGAATGATGGAGCCGCTTACGGAGCTAGGCCAAGGGGCGTAAAGGCGCGGGCGGGACACCCCAAGGTGGTCAGCGTGCTAAACCGAAAGGCAGGGTTAGTCACCACAGTGAGAAAAACTGTGGGTGGGGGCACGTTTTCTCACAAAATCCGCTCTCTCTCCTCATAACCCCAGTGTTCACCCAGTAACACTCCCTGCTGAGAACTGGGCCCACCACAGGAGATAAAGTGCCCACCACAAACCTCCCTGGCTCCCCCAGCCCCCTTCACGTCCGCCCAGGAAGCACGACGGCCCCGGCGAGAAACTGGCGGTCCAGTTCTCACTCGCAGGGTCTGACACCAGATTCTCTGAAGGCAATTCTCATGTCCGCTCTCTTTCCACCTGCTAGATCTGAAGACCTGCTTGCTTCCTTCTCTTTGGTCATGCTCTTCTGAAGCGCCACCCTTTCTTATATCCAGGGAAAGCCCCAGGACTTCTTTGTCCTGAAGCCCAGGACCTCCCCAGCCTTGGAATCAAGTGTCTGCTACAATCCTTCGAAGTTTACCGAAGCCTCAACTCTCCTAAGCCAAGACGGAAGACGCAAGACGTGGGTAGATAGCCAAGATCTCTCCCACAAAGGCACCGGCGCCCCGCTGTTCTCTGGAGCCCAGCATCACAGAGCCAGGGAGGGGGCCTGAGACCAGGGCCCGAACCCAGGGCCCTTGCTCTTCCTGCAGCTCAGAAGACACCAAGAACGTGGACTTCAAACCAGGCCCGATTCCCAGGTAACCGGGCTACCACACAGGCAAGTGGGCGCATTTCTGCGTCCTAAGCCCCTTCAGTCATGTCCCGGCTCTTTGTGACCCCATGGACTATAGCCCTCCAGGCTCCTCTGTCCATGGGGATTCTCCAGGCAAGAATGCTGGAGTGGGTTGCCATGCCTCCCCTCCAGGGCACCTTCTCGACCCAGGGATCGAATTATCTCATGAGCTTCCTGCCTTGGCAGGCGGGTTCTTTACCACTAGCACCACCTGGGAAGCCCTGATGCATCTGCAGTCAATCAGAATACAAAAGTCATTTTCACAAGCCCCCTGTGTGCGCAGAACTCAAGCACAGGGTTCCGGGATCTAAGTCACCTCTGCTCCTCAATCTGAATTCTAGTCTTTATTTGGACAAAATTACACAGAGATCAACAACTTCTGAGATCCTTTCCAGCCCACAGCCAGGCTACTGTACAAAGAAGAGGAAATTCCGCACACTTGACCCAAGGCTCTGAGTTTACACAATGGGGAGGAAAGCATAAACAATGCATGGTCAGGGGAAACACATGTCTCCTGATTCGGCTGCTCTAATTACCACCACCTGCCTGGAATTTCCAGGTGAAGGGTCTCTATTTCCAGCTGCCCTTCCAAATGTCCCGCTCAGTCTCAGTGGCCTCCCCACCAGGCTGTCTTCTGCAGGAGACCCTTCTGGTCAAGGACTGGGTTCTAAAATCAATGTGCGTATGTTAGCCGCACAGTCCTGTCTGAGTCTTTGTGACCTCATGGACTTCAGCCCCCCAGGCTTCCCTGTCCATGGGATTTCCCAGGCAAGAATAATGGAGTGGGTTTCCATTTCCTTTTCCAGGGGATCTTCCCAACCCAGGGATCAAACCCAAGTCTCCCATATTGCAGACAGATTCTTTACCACCTGAGTGAGCCTCCAGGGAAGCCCCTTCTAAAATCAATGTTTCACTAAGTGTGGCCAAGAGTCCACAACAGTCCTGCCGACTCCTGGTGCAGACCCCAAGGACCCCCCAGTCCCAGGCCCCTCAGATCCCACGAGCATAAGGTGCTCCCGCCGTGGTGAGTGGGCCAGAGGTTTACATTCAAAACTGGGAATCTGAGCTTGAAGCAATGACTCAGCTCCCCAGCAAGCACGTTTCTCCAGATAAACCCTGCATGCTCTGCAAACCTGCCCAGAAAGCGTTCATACTGAGAAAACCGAGGATGCCTTGCTGCCAGAGAGTCGTCCGCGTGTCCTTCTCTGCTCACGCCACAGAGCAAACCACCGGGGCTGAGGAAGCAGAGGGTCTCCGGAAGACCCCCGGGTTCCAGCGGTACCGTCATACATGACTTGGGACTTCAAGGTCTGGACCTGAGGTTCAGACGGGAGAAGGGCGAGCTCTGTGTGATGAGTAAGTGCTGGGAAAACAACCTGAGCATCTTCTTGTCGAGGGCAAAGCACATCATCAAGAGAGGCTGGAGCCGCTCGCCACTGCAACCCCCTCCGAGACCGCCAGTGAAATGAGCAGCTTTGCAGGCTTTTGTCATCAGAATGGAACCAGCGTTACCTCTTGAATGGAATGAATGAAAACCTACATTTTGCCTCTTGTGCGGGATAATAAAGGTTTTACCCCATGGTGTACTTCGTGAAAATGTGAAGTTGATAGCTGAAATTAAGTATTTGCAGATCATTCCTTATAAATACTTAGGCTCAGAGGTTAAAGCATCTGCCTCCAATGCGGGAGACCCGGGTTCGATCCCTGGGTCAGGAAGATCCCCTGGAGAAGGAAATGGTAACCCACTCCAGTATTCTTGCCTGGAGAATCCCATGGACGGAGAAGGTTGGTAGGCTACAGTCCATGGGGTCGCAAAGAGTCGGATACGACTGAGCGACTTCACCCTCACCCCCTCACCCAGGTTATTTTATAAACTGCGAAGACATATAATCTGGGCTCTCTGCGTCCTGACCAACTAAAAATACATTTCTAACAATGGATCCAGGAAAATCCAAAATTAAGTAGTTAAGTGTTTACTATTCTTTAAAAAAAAGTGCGGGGCAGAGAGTTTCCAGGGCCAGCGCACCTGCAGACGTTGCAGCAGAGACGAAGTTCAGAAGGCCCTCAGCCCCCGCGGCTCCCAGGCAGGCGTGTCCACAGCTGTGCGCTCGCTACACGGAGGACTTTCCCCACAAGGGGCGCCCTGCCCTCTCCCCCAGCAGGAATCCAGCCCCAGCCCGGAGCTGGCACTCAAGCTACACTTCTCAGGGATCTGAGGTCGCGGGCCCCCAGACTCCGGTCCTTCTTAGACTCTGAAGGAGCCGCAAACCACAGGCGGGAGTTCTCAGGGCTCCAGAACTCGCCTGTGGCTGCCGGAGGCGTGGATCACTCCTGTGATCACTCCTTCCAGCCTCTGGGGAAGCGGAATCAAAGGCCCGGGCTGCCCGGCATCTGCCTGGAACTGCAGACACCGCGGTCGACCCCCACCACGTGGCAGCCCACCTCCACGTCCAAGCGCGGGATTCCCTGAGAGGCCAGGAGGGTGAGAGGTGAGAGCGTCTGGGGGGCGCATGGCCACGCTCACCAGAGGACCGGCGCCTCTACTCCCAGGAATCCTTTCAACCCTGAAGTATTCCTTTTTATAAAAGAAACTGTTTCTACATGCAACCTCTGTCCACGGACTGGAATACAGTAGTGTGTTCCCCGCCCTCTCCCTGCGCCTGTCTCTCTCCTCCCCCATACCCCAGCCCCCTCCCTGCAAGCGCCCACTCAGACCCCAATCCCTCCCTGCAAGCGCCCACTCAGACCCCAGCCCCCTCCCTGCAAGCGCCCACTCAGACATGTCAACAGCTCTCGGCAGCCTGCACACACAAGGTCACCTGGGTGGAACTCTGCTGCAGATGAAGAGAGAAAGACATAACACCGATGACCACCGGCCCTGTCTCTTATACACATCTCCACCCAGGCACTGACAGGGGCCAAGGTCTTCCAGAGCCCTGAGGTGACGGGATGCTGGACCCTGGACCAGACGAGTTGGGGGCCTCCCGAGCCCGGGACAGCCTCTCCACACATGGCCGGCGGTCCCTGCTCCACTTCCGTGGGTTCTCTGTCCTTCCCCTCCGGGTCAGAGGCTGAACACCCAGCGTGTGCAGGACGCCGGCCCCCCAAGCACAGCTCAAGCATCCAGAAGTGAGGAGGCGCCGGGTTGGGCACCCAAGTCCACCGCCGGGGACCGTGAGGGCCCAGAGAGCGTGGCACCTCCTTCCTGTTATCAGAACACTTCAGGCTCACCCTGAGGCCACCTGAGAGCCAGCAGAGCTTGACTTGATTTCCATTCAGGGAGATGAAAGGGAGGGGGGTGGAAAAGCCCGGAAGAGGAGAGGAGCCGGCGGTGACCACACCCGGCTTCCCCTCCATGAGCGGATTTCATCCTTCTGACCAGCTGCCCGGTGGCGCAGTGGGCCAGAATCTGCCCGCAGTGCAGTTCCATCCCTGGGTCAGGAAGATCCCTGGAGGAGGAAATGGCCGCCCACTCCAGTAATCTTGCCTGGGAAATCCCAAGGACAGGGGAGCCTGGTGGGCTACAGTCCCTGGGGTCCCAGAGAGTCAGACATAACTGAGTGACACACACACACCTGCCCCCACTACTGAGGCCACAGCAGACTCACAGAAGGCCTGGAGTGGGTCCTTAACAGCTCAGAGGGTCAACGTGGCTCCAAACAGAAGGCCTGAGAAGCTAGATCGTCCCCAGATGCTGAGTCGGTGACGTTCTTCAGCAAAGCTGAGCAGTCAGGGTCCGTGTAGTGAACTCAGACTCCGAGCACACAAGTGATGAAACCTAGACTCTCACCGAAGATCCTGGTGACCAGCGTGAGCAGCTCACACTCAGGTGAGAGAGAGGGGACCACTGGGACCCAGCAGGGCCATCTCAACGATGGGGCACAGCTCAGCCAACGGTCCTGACAAAGGGACCACGGCGACACGGCCCCACCCCGCCCCTCGGGAAACGGGAGAGGCTATGTGAGCCTCCACCTCCCTGTCTGTCGGACAGGGTGCTGAGAGGGACCGAAGGGCTCATTTCTGAATCCCTGAGTGCATTCCCGCAGCACTTTATCCTGCCAGCAGGCTGGACCTGCCGTTCTGTAAATGCATTTATTTTCAAAGTTAACTTCTGTTTCTGTTGGAGTGCGGCTGATTCACAGTGCTGTGTTAGGTTCGGACGTACAGCAAACTGACCTGGTTATACATGCACACGTATCCATTCTTTGATTCTCCCCCTTACGGGTTACCGCGGAACACTGTCGGGGAGCTCCCATGCTGCCTGGTGGGTCCGTGTGCATCACGTTATACATACCAGCATTTTACATCAATTTCAGCCAGAACTGCTCTTCACCAGAGACAGACTGAACACAGGGCTCGGCAGATCCCTGAGGCTCAGCCCAGAAGCCGACACGCCGGTCAGGGTGGCGGGGCAGTGCAAGAAGTGTATGAGCCCGCCCGCCATGCAGCCACGCAGCCCCGGGCGCGGGCCTCCGAGGGACAGGGGGCGAGGGGGACCATCCGGGCAGTGCCCGCAGCAAGCAGCAGGCGGAGCGGGGACGGCCGTACACTCTGCAAAGGATGAAGTCATGCCCAGCCTGCAGCGGGGGCGTCCTACACAGCAAAAGATCGCCACCTGGATAAAGGGCTGAAAGCTATTGCCCGCTTCAGCTCTTTTGCAGCAGAGCCGGGGCTAGGCCGACCGGCAGCGGCCTGCACACCGCACCCAGCTCCAGGCGGAGCCCAGGGACGGAGGTGCGGGGCCGCCTTTCAGGTGGACACAGCGCAGCTTGCTTCCAGCCCAGCCCGTTCGTGTCACCGTGAACCACGCTGCGCAACAAAGCAAGACAAAGTTGCCAACCCCACGACACCAGCCCCACGCCAGCCTGGGAGCCGGGGTGGTGGGAAGAAGGGGGTCCCTGAGCGGGCTGTGGGCCAGAAAACGGGAAGCAGAACTGACTGCGCGCGTCACCGTAGGTGGGACAGTGTCCATGTGAAACAGGCGCCAGAGGGCAGAGCTGGTTCAGTGACGAAGCCTGAGAATGGACAGGATATCGGCTATAGGACAACAGTGTTCAACCTTCATGAATTTAATAAACACACTGAACTTAAGTGGCGTGTGTATGTGCTAAGTCATGTCCTACTCTTTGCGACCCCGTGGACCGTAGCCCACCAGGCTCCTCTGCCCATGGGATTCTCCAGGCAAGAATACTGGAGCAGGTTGCCATTTCCTTCTCCAGGAGGGGATCTTCCCGACCCGGGGATCGATCCCGCATCTCCTGCATTGGCTGGCGGATTCTCTACTGCTGAGCCACCAGGGAAGTCCAGAAGAAATCTTAGAAAATCAGAGATGAAACCCAAATTTTGAAAAGGGGGTAAGCAGGGCTGCCCCACACTGGGGAGGAGCGCGCCAAATGGGAAGCACGCCGCTGTGAGCCGCTCAGGATTAGCCACAAAAAAAACCCGCAGCGAGGGCAGCGGCTGCTGACGGAGGCACAAAAGACACAATGCGTCCACGGGGAAAGGATTTCCGGTCCCCGGCGGGGGGGAGGCTTCCCTGCCACCCGCTGCCACGCCAGGGACCTGGCCTCTCTGACGTCCAGTGAGCCCTCCGGGCAGGGCGGGGGACGTGCCCATGGGGGTGGGGGAAAGGACGACGCATCTCCCAGCTCACAGGTCTGCAGAGAGATGGTGCGCCTGGAGCTACGACACCTCAGCCCCTCAAAGGGGGACACAGGCAGGACTCTGGAAAGATGGTTGCTCAGGACCTTAGGGCTTCCCAGATGGAGCTACTGGTAAAGAATCCGCCTACTAACGCAGGAGACTTAAGAGATGCAAGTTCGATCCCTGGGTCGGGGAGATCCCCTGGAGGAGGGCATGGCAACTCACTCCAGTATTCTTGCTTGGAGAATCCCACGGACAGAGGAGCCTGGCGGGGTACAGTCCATGGGGTCGCAAAGTCAGACACGACTGAAGCGACTTAGCACGCGTGGGACCTTAGAGGTTCTCAACTTAAAAGGATCACCCCGGCTTCGAGGTCTGGCATCACCTGC
The DNA here is from genome assembly GCA_006410635.1 of Cephalophus harveyi. Classification (NCBI taxonomy): domain Eukaryota; kingdom Metazoa; phylum Chordata; class Mammalia; order Artiodactyla; family Bovidae; genus Cephalophus; species Cephalophus harveyi. Next base: position 517,210 of record SJYT01017262.1, on the reverse strand, counting down.
AGCATAGAGACGCGCGCGTTTTCCCTTCCTTCAGTGCTTCCTGAATTACGCGGCTGTAACCGCGCGCTCCCGTGTACACCTGCTGCTAGGGGAACAGAAGCCTTGAGGAGCCTCGGCAGAGCATCGCTGCGCGCACAGGCAGCTCTCCCTGGAGCGGTCCTTATCAGTCCCGAGGCTCCCCCCGGCACCAGCCAAAGGCCGCTCCTGGCTCTCCAGGTTCAAGTACACACGTTTAAGCAGCACTGAAACAAAGACACTGATCCGGAGGGGAAGCGCTGAAAGCAGCGGAGCTCACTTAGCAAGGGGTAGACAAACATTATCAAAGAGTCTGCAGCATTTCACATCCGCAGATTTCAGTGGCCCCCCAAGTCAGAGCGCTGGAACTGGGTCAAAATAAGACACACAATAGCCACTTGATGAAAACACAGATCGTCCTATAAAACATCTAGGCCAATGCATATCAGGTTGGGGTCTTAAACTACTTAAAGAAAAAAGTACCTGTTATCACCGGGTTAGACTTGACACAGGCTCGAAGCCTAGCACACAGACGCCCCAAACAAAACAGAACAAATCAACAAACTGCCCTGGAAAGCATCTGTCATAAAGCGCACGCCTCTGATGCCAGGAGAAAAATTCAAAGGACTGCTTCCAAATACCGACTGTGTCAGGCACAGCGGCTGGTCAAGGTGGCATTACAGAGACACCTGCGTGGGAGGGCAGAGAGCTGGAGCTGACCCGGACCTCGTTCCAGGCACCGTGACCTCAACCCCACAGCTGCACAGAACACAGCGGGTGAACAGCACATGGCTATCCTGTGCCTGTGACGACCCTGAAGCCTAAAGGCCCAGGCTTAAGAGCTTGGACTGGACACAGGATGCTAGTCTCCCTTACTTTGTATTGAATTTATGACAACCAGTGTCAGAAACAACGCAGAAATCATGAAGGAAAAGGCAGCTTCTGGAGCCGACTAGACAGCCAGTGGTGTCCATCCAAACTGGATTCACAAGGACCAGCCCCAACTCCCAGGCAGACGCCACTGTGTCATGACACCCGATGGGGGATACAGACCAACAGCAGCCCCAGGCCCTGCGGGGTGAGCCCAGCGCGCCCCCATCAGCCTTACCACGTGACACCAACCTCCGGGGGCCTTTAGGGGAGTCTCTGAACTAACTGCACCATAAAGATCATATTTCAGAGCCCAAAACAAACAGAAAGGAAGAAGCACCTTGCATTCCTAGGCTGGGTGGAAGGGTCCCACCATCTCATGTACATAGTAAAATCCCTAAAATGCCAGCGGGAAACCGGCACTGTGAAGCCAGAAATGCATAACTGCTCCGACAGCCGGAAAGCTGTGACCTAATTCTGGGAGATGCCAGAACGAAACCCGACCTGCCGAAGGACAACAGCGTTCCTCTTCCACTGGGTCCCACAGCTGCTTGTGGGTTTGGGCTTAAAATACTGGACCTGGACAGGCCAGATGTGGCTGCAGCTCACCTGGACTGTGGGAGAGACTGTGAAGTTGCTATGAAGGTGGATGAAGTCAGTTCAGAAGCTGAAACTAACGGGGTCCCTCTTGTCTCCAGAGACAGCAGAGATAAAGAAGCCACAGAGACGCTAAGCCACCAGAAACAAGGCTTGGGAGCATCCCGCCCGGCTCACTGAGGGCTCAGTAAGGATGTCTTCTTAAGTCATTGTTAATTAATAGCAATGCCATTTTCCTCTCAAAATTTCCAACTAAGATTATAAAGAACAACATGAAAAAATATGGAATAATTAAGAAGATAACATCAAAACTGGCAACAATGGTGTAACAGAAGCATCACCTTCGCCATAAACGCCCCTAGGCTATGATGCAAATACGTAAGAGCGTGAGAGAGCTGTGCTATCTCATCCAGCGTCCACTACAACCACAGAAGGGTCACTGAGCGGCCCCACCTTACAGGAAGAAACGGAGGCTCCCAATGGGTGAGAAGTGAGTCCGAATTCCTCTAACATCCCACTCAGTTGTTTCCAAAGTCCCACACGGCCTCCCGAGGAGGGACTTCCACCCCTCCAGACACATCGCCCGGCAGGTGACCCTGGCAGGACCTGAGCCCTGCTGAGCGATGTCCGTCTCTGTAACAGTCACGGCCCGGCTGGAAAGTCCAGGAGCAAGGACAGCCCGGTAGGAATGCGCACACTGAGTTCCCACATCTTGGCTTCTAAACACCGCCCTTCACGGAAAGGAGCCAGAACTCTGAGGGGGCAGGCTGACTCGGCTGCAACAGCGGGACACGGGGAGCCTGGGACACACGCCGGGTCAGGCCCAGGAGGAGAGTGGAATGCTAACTGCGTTTCGGAAAAGGCTTCTCACAGTACATTTTGGACTCGAGGTTTTTGAAACAAAAACACTCTCCAAATTCATCACACACGTCTTTCTAAGAAACGCCTCCACTTACAGAGCGATCCCTGGACACGCCGGGCACGTGTGGTGGCTTAGAGCAGCCTGGGTGGGGGGTGAGCTTCACGCCTGCGGCTCCCGGGTTCTCACCTCCCCAGCCCCTGCAAGCGCCCACTCAGACCCCAGCTCCCTCCCTGCAAGCGCCCACTCAGACCCCAGCCCCCTTCTTGCAAGCGCCCACTCAGACCCCAATCCCTCCCTGCAAGCGCCCACTCAGACCCCAGCCCCCTCCCTGCAAGCGCCCACTCAGACCCCAATCCCTCCCTGCAAGCGCCCACTCAGACCCCAGCCCCCTCCCTGCAAGCGCCCACTCAGACCCCAATCCCTCCCTGCAAGCGCCCACTCAGACCCCAGCCCCCTCCCTGCAAGCGCCCACTCAGACCCCAATCCCTCCCTGCAAGCGCCCACTCAGACCCCAGCCCCCTCCCTGCAAGCGCCCACTCAGACCCCAATCCCTCCCTGCAAGCGCCCACTCAGACCCCAGCCCCCTCCCTGCAAGCGCCCACTCAGACCCCAATCCCTCCCTGCAAGCGCCCACTCAGACCCCAGCCCCCTCCCTGCAAGCGCCCACTCAGACCCCAATCCCTCCCTGCAAGCGCCCACTCAGACCCCAGCCCCCTCCCTGCAAGCGCCCACTCAGACCCCAATCCCTCCCTGCAAGCGCCCACTCAGACCCCAGCCCCCTCCCTGCAAGCGCCCACTCAGACCCCAATCCCTCCCTGCAAGCGCCCACTCAGACCCCAGCCCCCTCCCTGCAAGCGCCCACTCAGACCCCAATCCCTCCCTGCAAGCGCCCACTCAGACCCCAGCCCCCTCCCTGCAAGCGCCCACTCAGACCCCAATCCCTCCCTGCAAGCGCCCACTCAGACCCCAGCCCCCTCCCTGCAAGCGCCCACTCAGACCCCAATCCCTCCCTGCAAGCGCCCACTCAGACCCCAGCCCCCTCCCTGCAAGCGCCCACTCAGACCCCAATCCCTCCCTGCAAGCGCCCACTCAGACCCCAGCCCCCTCCCTGCAAGCGCCCACTCAGACCCCAATCCCTCCCTGCAAGCGCCCACTCAGACCCCAGCCCCCTCCCTGCAAGCGCCCACTCAGACCCCAATCCCTCCCTGCAAGCGCCCACTCAGACCCCAGCCCCCTCCCTGCAAGCGCCCACTCAGACCCCAATCCCTCCCTGCAAGCGCCCACTCAGACCCCAGCCCCCTCCCTGCAAGCGCCCACTCAGACATGTCAACAGCTCTCGGCAGCCTGCACACACAAGGTCACCTGGGTGGAACTCTGCTGCAGATGAAGAGAGAAAGACATAACACCGATGACCACCGGCCAAAGCCCCCTTTCTTGCCAACGCAGAGACGGACGTTAAAATTGACACAAGGCGGAAGCGGATTTTCTCTATACCCTGAACAATTAAAGGCGAAACCACACTATAACGTGGACCTGGCTATGCAAATATGATACATCTGGGGTCAGAACTGTTTACCCCATATCTCCCACCACCAAGAGACAGCCCAAGGGAATGAATGGACAAGGAGGTATCGGACCGAAAACATCATTTCTTTGGGCTGACACTGCATAAATGGATGGAGAAGTATGGAGTGATGTTTCCTTCCAAATGTTTCCAGAACCTCAACAACAGGGACAAAATGCTCATTCTGTTCCAGAAATTTTTCCTAGCAGCTGTAATTGCCATGCATTCTCCAAGAAAGATGACCAAGTATTTCAGAGGCAAACTGATGTGAACACCCAGTGGCTCTGAGACAGCTTTCAGCCAAGGGGACCCACTTCTCAGGCCATGAGCTCCAGGTGGAATCCTGCCATCCCCACTTCTTATTTGGCCCCTCCAGCTGGTCTCTGAGAAGACTGGTCCAGGACAGGGCCAGGTGGCATGGCCCCCGGCACTTCGAAGGTTTCATTTTACCGTGGATTTGCACTGGGACCTTCTTGTCTATTTCACATTTGTAGGAAAAGAGTGCAAGAAAGGACTCTTGAGAGTCCCTTGGACTGCAAGGAGACCAAACCAGTCAATCCTAATGAAAATCAACCCTGAATAATCATCGGAGGGACTGATGCCGAAGTTGAAGCTCCAATCCTTTGGCCACCTGATGCCAAGAGCTGACTCTTCGGAAAAGACTCTGATGCTGGGAAAGACTGAGGGCAGGAAGAGAAGGGGACAACAGAGGACGAGATGGCTGGATGGCATCACCGACTCGATGGACATGAGTTTGAGCAAGCTCCGGGAGCTGGTGATGGACAGGGACGCCTGGAGTGCTACAATCCACGGGGCCGCAAAGAGTCGGACACGACTGAGCGACTGAACAACAACAAGGAAGAGACAGACTGGAGTCTGCTGCCTCTCCCTCAACGGCGCAGAAAGAGCCCAGAGAGGCACGGGCTTATCTCTGTGTTCCAGCCACAAACCAACCCTACTGTGATCTAAAATCACAGTGATCCAACAAAAAGCACAGGGTAATTCTATGCAACGATTTGAAAGGGTACCCAGATGGCTGGCAAAAGATGATTTCTGGGAGAGGCGGTGAGGACGTCTCTGGAAGGAAAGAGCACTGGAATCGGTAAACTGAGTAAAGGAGAGAGCACCTCCCCAAGGCAGGTGGGCATCGCCCAACCAGCGAGGAGACCAAGGACAAAGTGGCTCGCTGCCTGAGCTCAGGCGTCCGTCTCCAGCCCTCGGTCGTCCAGCACTCCTGGTTCAGACCAGAACCCACACCACCAGCCCCGAGGGACCTCAGGCCTTCCGACTGCACCTGAATTACACACGGCTTTCCCGCTCTCCAGCTCGCAGAGGGCAAATGACCTGGTCTCGCCAACTGTGCGAGCCAGTTCCTAGAATATCTATATTTATCTAACGTATCTCTCTCTATATATCCTTTTGGTTCTCTCTGGAGAACCCTGGCTAATACAAACACTGAGAAAATAGGAAATACTGAATACTTCAGAATAGAAACACAGACACCTATGTAAGATCTAGATGCGTGCGTGTGTGTGTGTGTGTGTTGATGGGGAACATGAATACAAATGACTCCAAGATAATTCTTAGTAATTTTTTAAATTCCGAGACATCTTCAAGCTGACGCAGAAACTTCTTCTCTGGGGATGACCTGCATTTTCTAGCTTATCCCCCTAAACGTTTCCCTTTTCACACCAGGGCTGCATGAAAGGACCCTGCACACCCGTGACTGAATTGTGAAAGAGCTGGAGAGCGTTTAGGAGAACATCTGCGTGGCTGTTTTCTGCCGTTTTCTCCCAGAGCCCTAATTCATCAAATCACCGCAGATGTTGACAAGCCTCCTCTCCGCCCCCTGGGAGCTCAGCCTGGCTCTCGAGACGGGTCCTCACTGTACTGCCAAAGCCCCGGCTCTGCGGAGCCCCTGACACGCCTGAGCACTCTTACGCAGGTTGTTTAGCACAAGATAACCCCCAAACAGCATAGACAATAACTAATCAGCAATCACCAATTAATAGCATGATTAATAACTGATTAATAATTAGTCATCTAAAATCACAGTGATCCAACAAAAAGCACAGGGTAATTCTATGCAACGATTTGAAAGGGTACCCAGATGGCTGGCAAAAGATGATTTCTGGGAGAGGCGGTGAGGACGTCTCTGGAAGGAAAGAGCACTGGAATCGGTAAACTGAGTAAAGGAGAGAGCACCTCCCCAAGGCAGGTGGGCATCGCCCAACCAGCGAGGAGACCAAGGACAAAGTGGCTCGCTGCCTGAGCTCAGGCGTCCGTCTCCAGCCCTCGGTCGTCCAGCACTCCTGGTTCAGACCAGAACCCACACCACCAGCCCCGAGGGACCTCAGGCCTTCCGACTGCACCTGAATTACACACGGCTTTCCCGCTCTCCAGCTCGCAGAGGGCAAATGACCTGGTCTCGCCAACTGTGCGAGCCAGTTCCTAGAATATCTATATTTATCTAACGTATCTCTCTATATATATCCTTTTGGTTCTCTCTGGAGAACCCTGGCTAATACAAACACTGAGAAAATAGGAAATACTGAATACTTCAGAATAGAAACACAGACACCTATGTAAGATCTAGATGCGTGCGTGTGTGTGTGTGTGTTGATGGGGAACATGAATACAAATGACTCCAAGATAATTCTTAGTAATTTTTTAAATTCCGAGACATCTTCAAGCTGACGCAGAAACTTCTTCTCTGGGGATGACCTGCATTTTCTAGCTTATCCCCCTAAACGTTTCCCTTTTCACACCAGGGCTGCATGAAAGGACCCTGCACACCCGTGACTGAATTGTGAAAGAGCTGGAGAGCGTTTAGGAGAACATCTGCGTGGCTGTTTTCTGCCGTTTTCTCCCAGAGCCCTAATTCATCAAATCACCGCAGATGTTGACAAGCCTCCTCTCCGCCCCCTGGGAGCTCAGCCTGGCTCTCGAGACGGGTCCTCACTGTACTGCCAAAGCCCCGGCTCTGCGGAGCCCCTGACACGCCTGAGCACTCTTACGCAGGTTGTTTAGCACAAGATAACCCCCAAACAGCATAGACAATAACTAATCAGCAATCACCAATTAATAGCATGATTAATAACTGATTAATAATTAGTCATACTAGCTAAACGATAGAGCAATATATTTCTATTATATTATCAATAATAACATGCAATGCATTAATAACTCACTCTCAGTTCTAATTAGTAGCCACCGTACTAGGTGTGTAATCCGTCATCCATACAGCAGAGCACAAAACCCTACCGTGGGGAGACAGCTCAGGCTTCCATCTGGGATCAGAGACGGCCGACTCGCGGCCCACGGGCTGGACCGCCGGTTTGGCCTGTGCCCATCCTCTAGATCTTTCTGAATGAACGCTGTCCAGTTGAGACTGAGGGATCCCACCCCTCCTCCAGACTCTGAGGAGCAGGACCACCCCGGGCTCCTTAGACAGGCGTGCGGTGGATGCATCCGGTGCTGGTGGCTTCTCAGTGACCTCAGGCTAGGTCATCAGCTAACAGGGTCCTAACTGACCGTCACTGATAGAAATCTGCCTTCCAGCCAACCCGAACCTGTGTTGGGCAACAGAGCACCCCTAAGGAGCTGCCCTTCTGACCCCCATCACGTGACTCCCCACACCTGCACACTCCACTTTTGGCGAACTGGCCACTTCTCGGCAGTGTCACAGAACAAATGTACCGTTTAAGAGCTAGCCACTGACATACCTCCCTCTTCTACATTATCTTCCATTTTCTCCAATCCTTTCTTTGCCTGAAATTTCTGACCTGATGACTCATCTTCTCTGAACAGCTTTTTTTATCAGGGACTTCACGTTCCTGTGTGCACTGATCCCTCCCGCGGGGTTACCGTGGTAGCCTGGGGACCCGGGTATCGGTTCCACGTGCACAAAGTCTTTCTCCCTCGACTGTGCAGGGACCACATCCCGCGCGCCAGAGTCCCTGCCCTGTTCCCACACATCTGGAAGCTTCTGGCTCTGCTTCACTCCGGCTGACTCACGCCATCCTTTGCACACTTGGCCCTCGGAAGGCTCCGTCCTTTCCTCTCCTCTCTTCCTTGACCTAAGTCTTCCATGGTGAGTAAGTTAAAGTTCACCCTGACTTCAACCTAGCAATTTTATTTGCCTAGGAATGGTTCAAGTGGTTGAGCCGTTCGGCTTCATTTCCCCTTAATTTTCACATCATCTTTTAAAATTGTTAGCACTTACTCTCTCTATGACAATTTTCTTATTCAAACTTTGAACACTATTTCTCTTTATCACCATGGTGACCCATCCTAAGGTGACTGCATTTGATGGAAAAAAATTTTTAAATTCTTCCACACTTACCCTGTTCTCTTTTTCCTTTTAAAACTATCATGAGTAGAATTCTAGCTTTTTTTATTTCTCGTCCTGCATTTTATCCACCCAATGTGTGCACACAAAGTACTACGTACTGACTTCAAAGTCTTAAACAGGTTTTCCTCCTATAGATGCCGTTTTCTGCACACAGTAACTGTTCAACAAATATTCTTCTGACTGGTATCAAAACTGGTTTCTTCGTAGTCATTTCCTCTCCTTTATTTCCTACATATTCTTTGTACTTAGGTAGAAGGAATGTCATCAGGGCCTCGGGCAGGCTCACAGCTGATGGAAACTCTTTTGCTAGCCACCATCCTGGACTACCCCTTCTCAATCTGCATGCAGATCCATTTTGGAATGTTGGCTACACATTTCAGCAGTTCAGAAGCATCCTGGGTTTTTTGTTTTTTTTTTTTCAACCCCAAATCACGTTTTATCCTGTGACACGGCTTCCTTCAATCCAGGAGTGTTCTGAAACCCACATTCCCCACCCACCACCTTCTACCCATGACCACCACCCAACAGCCTTCAGCGCTGCCTTTTTAAGTGAAGGGCTCTGAACTCACAAGTTCCCCTACGACTCCTAGTAACTATGTTCTCACAGATATCTTGTTATTTGGCTTCAATAATGACAGGATTCAAAAAGTAATTGTTTTGAAGAATAAAACCATAAGTTATTCAATAAAATTGCTACAGACTCAATGTTTGTGTCCACCCACCTCCAAATTCACATGTTGATATCCTGACCACTCCCCACTGCGGGATGCGATGGGATGGGTGCACTCGGGAGGTGAGTAGGACATGAGGGTGGAGCGCTCATGAGTGGGATTAGTGCCCTTATTAAAGGGACGCCAGAGAGCTCCCTCACCCTCCTGCCTCACGAGGGCACAGCCAGGGGACAGCCGTCTGCAGACCAGGGAGCCGGCCTTCACCAGACAGATACTCTGGGGCACTCTGGTCTTGGACTTCCCAGCTTCTAGGACCATGAGAAATAGATTCTGCTTCTAAGCCACCTGTGCTACGGTATCTTGTTATACCAGCTCCACTTAATACAAAGACCAACCCTTTTCATACCAAGAAAGGAAGTTTTCTTTTACCAAGATACAAGCTACACTGTCTGCCTCTATGATGGAGCTTTGGGTTTCCAAACCCCCTTTCTCCTTATTCTCCTTTGGCAGGGAAGCTATCTCACTCTCCTCCATGTCCACCCGCTTCCCTCTCCTTTCACTCCACCCACACAGGTCCTTTAAACGTCTTCCTTTCTGCTCACTTTTATCTGCCGCATCCCTCTGGGGCCTGATTCCCTCTCCTCTCTGCTCGCTGTGGACCAAATGGCTCACTGGTTTCTGTCATCCCTGCCAGCGGGATGATCACCATGCGGCTTTTCTTCTTTCCGTAATTCTTCCCCAAACAGCTTCTCCAAGCCACGTGCGGCGAACCACTTACATTACCCACATGGCTCCAACCCTACAGGAAGTATTTCAAGCGGGGCAGCAGGTGCTGTGAGTCATCCTACCACCGTCCCTGTTTCTAAATGCCTCGTTTCACTTGCACTGCCTGGCACCTTCCTGACCGATGTCTTCTTAGACACACGGGAGCCCCTTTTCTTACAAAACCACTGTTCTTGCTGTTTAGTGGCTAAGCTGGGTCTGAGCCTTTGCGATCCCATGGACTGGAGACTGCCGGGCTCCTCTGTCCATGGGATTTCCTAGGCAAGAATACTGGAGTGGGTTGCCATTTCCTTCTCCAGGAGATCTTCCCAACCCAGGGATTGAAGCCAGGTCTCCCGCATTGTAGGCAGACGCTTTACCTTCTGAGCCATCAGGGAAGTCCCAGGAGCGTTTAGATGATCCCTTCAGTGAGTTTTCCCTAAGACTTCACGCATGTAACGTTGTTACTGTTGCTCAACTTTCTAACCAGTGCCATTTCAGACCACCCTTTCATTTGCAGCCACTAACTTTCCTTGCATTATTGTTCAACGAATCTGCCACATGTGCATCTTACCTGGGCTGCCACCCAGAAGGCTGTGCACACCGCTGGGCACACCGCTCTTGCTGGCTGTGCCCACTCTCTTTGCCTGAATCATGCCCCACATCCACCCGGTACCCCAAAGCACTTCCCTCTTTTTCCCTGCGGTACTTTCACTTTTCTCTTTCATGCATTGGAGAAGGAAATGGCAACCCACTCCAGTGTTCTTGCCTGGAGAGTCCCAGGGACGGGGGAGCCTGGTGGGCTGCCGTCTCTGGGGTCGCACAGAGTCGGACACGGCTGGAGCGACTCGGCAGCAGCAGCGCCTGCAAGCTCTAGCTTCTGCACATTAGGTAACGGTCTTTGGGTCTCCCCTTCTGAGATCTCGTCCCCATCTTTTTCTTCTTCATTAATATTTTCTGTTCCTATTGGCAATCTTCCCTCGTAATCTGGAGCTCGTTTTTATTTATGAATCCATTGCTAAATGATAAACTTTGCCAAGTATAAATAACTCAGCGTTTGTTAAAGCTCAATTTGAAGAGAACTGAACTTGTGAATCTGTTCACGGAACAAACAGGAGGCAAACTGCTCCATGTGTATCACACAGCTCATTGTGCAACACACCAAACCTCCAGACACAACAAAAACGCGCACACTAGGCACCCCTTACCCAGCAATGATGAACCACAAGCTCCATGCTAAAGGCCAAAAGTGAAACGCCTTCAGGAGTTCCCTCAAAGTCTTAAAATAAAAGTCACATTCCACGCTTCACAATTCTCATGAATGCGTCACAGAGTCACCATTATGCTATTGAAAAGGAAGACAATCAAGTGCTTGTATTACAGGGGAATATTCCAAAAATGAATTATATAGCAAATTCAAGAATCTCCCATTTCTTGCTCACAAATAACGAGTTTGTTTTGGCCTATTACGTTCCGTGGCATGGTCTTGACACATCGCACCTCTGTAGACAGAGACCCATCCCAGTTCTACATCTGCAGAACTAAATTGGTGTGTTGACTTTTTTAAAAAGTTGCCTCTCAAAATGCCCTTCCCAATTATGCTTGTGGACCTCCCCCATTCCTGTCCTGTTCTGAGAATGTGGAATCATGTCCGACCTACCCTAGAGGTGGATCCCCTTCCTTTTTAAGATATAAAGCATTTCTCATAGTCTTTTCTTTAAAAAATACACTTCATAAAATATATCCAAATATCCAGCTGAAGCTCTTGCTCTCTTATATTCTCTCTCTGCCCAATATAATTATCTATTTAGATTACTATATTAAACCTGGTTTGCTTTAGGCATGACCCAATTCTTTTGGACCAGCGAAAAAGAAGGGCTTTTTCTTCCACCCCAACTACATGTCCCATTTTTTAACCACTTGGATGTAAAAACAAGTCTCCAGCTCCGAACTTTTCCAGTAAACAGAACATCCCTCAGCCGGGGACCTCGCCAACTTCTCTGACACCATCGAGTGGCCCACCAAACATGGAAGCTGCTCGCCGTGGAGCACTTCTCCTGGGATAACAGCTGCGAGAGGCAGCATCGTTACATAATGACGGGACTGAGGAAGGGTTGCCCCCGTCTCTGCAGCTGGAAGTACTATCTTTGCAAACAAAACGTGAGAAACACAAACGTGGAGCATTTTTCAACCTTCCCAAAAGTACTCTGTGCTCCTTAAAGCACAGTTTATGACATGATTTCAAAATGTTGTATTAACATTAGTTAATCCTTTAGCCCCTGGAGAATGACCGAAGGAAACGCCAGATTAGCAAGAAGCAGAAAACAAGCAGATTATTCAGAAATGGTGAGGAAGGAGAAGAGTCAGTGCTCATCTGCTGTGATGCTGAAAGAGAGGCACCCCAAACAGAAGAAGGTCGCTATTTCTAACATGTGGGTTCATATAGAAACTCAATTTTATAAAAAAAAAAAATCTATAAATTAGTCAAGAAGACTAAGAAGTCCAGACTTGGGTCAAACCCAAGTCAAACCCAAATGTTTGTTGACTCAAGTCAACAAACCCAAATCAGTGTTTGTTCTCCATCAGACAGTGAGGGGTGACATGCAAACCTCTCCCAACTGGAACTCTCCCAACTCTTTCAGCCAAAGAACTTTTGTAGAATGAGGGACTCTTCTCACCACCTCACATTGCAGCCGTTTACCAACTGGCCAGGAGCGTCCTGTCCCATGAGGTGCTGGTACACCTCCCTCCGTTCCCTCCATCTGCCTTAAAGGCAACAAGCAAGTCTCGACGACGCCTCGACGACGCCTCTCTCCCATCGAGTATTAGCTTTCCAGCTCACGCCCCGCACCCCGAGTCTCCGTGACAGCATCTCCCTGCGCCCCGTCCACATCCACACCACCCTGCGCTCTTCCCCAGCGCGAGTCCATCGGGCCAACAGTGGCGAGCAGGCTTCCACCCCACGTGCTGCCAGTCCAGGGCAGCTGCCACATTCACACTACCACTCTGCTGCACCTGCAGACAGCGCCGCTGCGACCGCGCCCGCTGGTACTGCAAGCGCATCTGCCAGACGACGGCCACGCCTGCAGACGCCGATACATCCACTGATCCAACAGTGCGTTCACATGCTGCACCTGCAGACAGCGCCGCTGCGGCCGCGCCCGCTGGTACTGAAAGCACCTTTACTAATACCACTAACACCTCTACTGACGTGGCTGCTCCCTCGGCAGGCACTGACCCACCTAACACATCCACAGATGCCACTGTTGCTGCTGCCGCCTCACCTGCCGACACTAGGCGTACACGCGCTCGTGCCGCTCCTGCCAACGTCTACCGACGCGGCGGCCACTCCGCCTGCTGACCTCAGAGTGCTCACACCTCTCCTAATGCTACAACACGTCACCAACACGACTGCTGTCTCGGCAGATACTAACACGTCTAAGACTCCCGCAGACGGCCTGCCGCTCCTGCTGAGACGTCTGTAGATGCCGCTGCCGCTGCTCCCGCGTCTGCTGCCGCGCTAATCCTGCGCTGCTCAGGGGCTCCGCGGTGCCTGACTCTGTGAGGCCACGCAGCACACCAGGCCTCCCTGTCCTGCACCACCTCCGGAGTTTCTCTCAATAATAACAGTCTACCTGCTCCTCCCGCTGTTGCCATTACCACGACCACAGCTCACAATGGCTAACACTAACACACCTCCCAGCACACCTGCCAGCCCCACTAAAGAGCACAGAGTCACCACCTGATGGGCACCGCCCCACCCGGGTCTGTGTCAGACCTTCTGTCATGGGACTCCGGCCTCTCACCACACAGATGGGAAAGGGGCCAAGGCTGACCCCAGCACATGCAAGAGCGGGCTGGAGAGGCTGCGGGAGGAGGGAAAGGCTGAGGCAGGAGTGACCCAAGGACAGATGCTCACGGGGCAGGGAGGCTGAGAAAGCAGAGGCGACGGGGACGCAAGGCCAGATCTGCACACGCAGGGCGAGGTGATTGGGGACCAAGGAGAGACGGGGGCAGGTCACTGCCTTATTCACAGGCGGTGTCCACACTTAGGGGTGCTGGGAGGGGCTGCAAGGCAGGCCGGCAGGAGATGTGTATAAGAGACAGTGGAGGGGAGGGGTCTTAGGGTGGGGGAGGGGGCGAAAAAGAGATGAGGGCGCCTGGAAGGGCTGACACCAGGAGTCAGCTCCAGACAGCAGGGGGCCTGCCCCGGGGGTGGAGACACGGTGAGTTTTGGGCCCAGGCAGCCGAGACTGGACGGGCGAGGCAGCCAGGGGTCATCTCGGGACACGCATCCTGAATGGGGGGCGGGTTGTGGGAGCAATCCCCAGAGAGACCAGGCCGCTGCTGTGAGACAGAAAAGGGGTCTGAGCCAGCTGGCGGGGACTCACGGCAGATGTCCACGGGGACAGGACCTTGAGGGACAAGTCAGCGGCCGACGACCCCTCGGGGACCCTGCAGCTGGCTGGAGCTCTGCTTCCAGGCCCCGAAAGTTAACTGCTCATACACAGCCTCCGCCCTTGGGACCTGCGCCCCCTCCGTGTTGCAGGGGATGGACAGACAGACAGGCCCCAGGAAACTAGGTGCTGGGTGAGCACGGCTGGACCCCAGCCTGGCCTGGGGCCGGCCCTGCAGCAACCCCTCCGATGATCCGCTTGATTCAGGTCTCCCCGCGGTGAGCACGGAGCGCTCCCCTCCCGCTGCCTCTGAAGCCCCGGGAGCCGACCCCAAACACCCCCCCCCACGCCCCCACCC
>SJYT01017262.1:468962-501697 GCA_006410635.1 Cephalophus harveyi | reverse complement strand
CACGTCCCACTGGCCCTGCCTCTGGGAAGAAGCCCACTCAGCGGTCTGCGTTAGCTCACAGCTCTCCTTCCAAACAGGGTTGGAAACGACTCAAAACTCCAGAAAATTCAGGAGTGGCGTTTGGAAAACTGCAGGCAGAGGGCGGGGGAAGGCCAGGCATGCTGTGGGGCTGTGACCCCCGCCCCCGGGGCCACCCACCTGGGGAGAGTCTGGCACCCCACCCCCCACCCCTGACGTCAATGAGGGGCAGGGGCGGGGGGCTTCCAAGGAAAGGGCAGTGGGCGCACAGAAGCATCCTTTCTGACAAAACCTCTACAGGGAAAGAAGATTCTCGCTTGTTTTCATCCACCTTTGGACCACGGAAACAGCCCTCTTCCAGGCTTGGGATGTCTTAGCTGCGAGCCAGACAGCAAGTGTCCCCACTGGGCCCCAAGGCCAGCAGGCTGGAGTCCACATGGTCAGGGGCAGCTGCAGCCTGGACCCCCGCCAGCCCGGGGTCCATGGAGGAGCCAGTCCCAGGAATACCTTGTCTCCCTGGGGATCCCTGTTTTCTCTCCAAAAGAGAACACGCCCTGGAGCTGAGGCTCCCTTTTCTCCCACTGAACCCAGAACAAATGGGGTTTATGCTGGGGTTCCCATTGCGTGTGCAGAACTTTCCTCCAGAGGCCACTGTGTCCAGAAGGGAGTCCGGGTGACCTTGGGAACCGCCCCAAGGGGGCCTCACAGGGGAGCGCGCCTGGCTGGAGTTCAAGGATGCGATCTTGGGAATGAAAGGGACCTCCCCATCAGGGGGCTTCCGAGCTGTCTCCTTGAAGGAAGTGCAGACAGAGCCCCCGCAGCTGCTGCCCAGAGGGACACTTCCTCTCAGAGATGGATGCAGAAGCCCAGCACCTGCAGCCCAGGAAGCACCAACTGGTTCCAGGCTCAGGAAAGAGCCGCTAAGGCCTCCGGAAGCTGCGTGCCTCCCTGGGCAGACTAGACCTGCGCCCCCGGGCTCACAATGCTGGTCACACAAGAGGGTGCGCGCCACACTCAGGCCTGCTACCACTCAGGGAAGAAGGCACGGGTTAAGACATGTGTGGACTTTTGTCTCTATAACCAAAATCTGTTTAAAGATTATCTAACCACAAGGTAGAGCGTCCGACAGACAGAACTGTCCTCACTTCACTGCGCCAACTTTTATTACAGGGTGTGTGTGTGTGTTCTCTGCACAGAGAAAAACTAAAAATTGTGACTAACTAATTGTGAGTTAATTCGATATTTTGTTGTTCACTCGCTAAGTTGTGCCTGACTCTGCAACCCCATGGACTGCAGCATGCCAGGCTTTCCTGTCCTTCACCATCTTCCAGAGTTTACTCAAACTCATGTCCATCATGACGCCATCCAACCATCTCAGCCTCTGTCATCCCCTTTTCCTCTTGCCTCTGATACAGTTGGAAAGAAAATGAAGATGCATCTAAATTCAGAATTGCGTGGAGAATACACACAGCCACTCATCAGAGCTAAATACTAACACCCTGCTCCTTCTAGGTGGAAAATTCGAGAAGCAAAGGAGCAGGAGACACACGCAATGCCACAGGCTGTCCCCCACAGGGTCCACCCATCACGGACCACCGCTTCTCTCCAAACCTCCCGTCTTCTCCTACGAGAGGCAGTGTGTGCTTACATGCCCCCATACGTGTACACGTGGGCACACCACGAGCTCAGACACCGGGACGGGCCAGCTGTGTCCAGAGGGAACTGGGTCTGTGCAGCTGAAGCTTCAACACGAAATGTCTCTGCACTGTTTAACTTTTACGTCCTAGACACAATTACTTTCCTGCTTTCCCGGCTTCATCAGGGCATCTAATGACCCACGAGATGTTTATATCACACTAGAGTTTCCCTTAAAAGGCCAGGACATTCTTCACGGGCTCCCTAGGCCGCCTGCTCCTCCGGCTCCCAGGGCTCCAGCTTCACCCCCAAACTGCACACCCCCACCCTCTGCGTGCTAGTTTTCCAGCCGGGGCCGCGGCTGCCGCCTCTGCAGGGTTTGTGCCCACCCCACTCCAACCCCTGCGGCACGGTGTCCTGGAGCCTCGGGACCCAGCGCCCTCCCCACCACGGGCACCCAGTCCCCCTCCACCCCACTTCATTCCCCCTGTGACCCTGGGCCAGTTTCTGGCCTCCATCAGGGCTGGTCCGTGAACAACAGAAGGGGTCACCCTGCAGTGGCCAGAGCTCACGGTCACCAGGCTTCCCCAGGGTCGGGTCTCTGAGCTGCGGGGCAAGAACAGAAGTGGGTGGATCGGGGGCGAGCGGGCCCGTCTCCAAGTGCCGCGCGCACGCCGAGAAGTCGAGGCCCCTGCTGGCCTTCCTCCCAGGTCAAGGCCAGCCCCACCTGCCCAAGAACCCTGGGGGCATCCCCTCCCGACCCTGAAATATACCTCAGCAAATACGGTGTGATATCACTCACAGATGCACTCTAAGTATGACGTAAGTGAGACAGAAACGGACTCAGACATAGCCGACAGACTTAAGGCCACCAAGGGGAAGAGAGGGGAGAGGTGGGCAGGAGGTGGGGATTAGCAGACACACGCCCCCATTTATAAAGCAAACAAAGACGCTCTGCAGAGCTCAGAGAATTAGATTCAACATGCTGTAGTAACCCACAGAGGAGAAGAACATGACAAAGAATGTGTGTGTGTACATACACACATACATGTGTGTACATACGTGTGTGTACACACGTATATGTGTGTACATGTGTGTGCATACGTATATGTGTGCATACATACGTGTGCGCATACATATGTATATGTGTACATACATACGTATATGTGTGCATATATGTGTGTGTATACATACGTATGTGTGTGCACACGTGTGTGTGTGTGCGTACATACGTATATGTGTACATGCATACGTATATGTGTGTGCAAACATACGTATATGTGTGTACGTGTGTGTGTGTGTGTGTAACTAAATCGCTTTGCGGTACACCAGAAACTAACACACCACTGCAAATCAACTCTGCTTCATAAAAAGAGAAGCGATGTCCCCGCACTCTGCCTTCGTGTCCTTTCTCCCACGACGAGCTTCACTGACGCCAAGGAGCAGAGAAAAGCAGTGAAAACCAGCTCGTCTCTTCCACTATCTCTGCATTTTACATCCAAATCTCCCAAATTTTTGATATTATCCTTTAAATCCTTCAGCACATCTCAGCCCCAAAGAACGCACTTTGTTCCTCAAGATAAGGTGGGAAGCGTTAACCACGTAACCTCCTCAGCACCAGCCTATTCTCACAACTCATCTTTCGGATCAGGACAGTGCAGGAGCGAATGGGAATGCTGGGGATGATTAACCATCAGGCTGAGGTCACAGGCCTGGGCTGGCTGGCGCCCTACACACCCTATTCTCTGCCCCACGTGGCTGACGGGAAAAGCCAGACTTTGTGGGTCTCCGTATCCTGCACCCCAAAGCAGGTGTCCATAGTAAGAGGGCTTTCAGGAAGCGGGCGGTACCTACTGGGGCTCACGGCTCCCCGAGAGTCCTTCTCCGCATGCCTGACGAGCCTGGGCTCTGTCACATTTGCTCAGAAAGGGTCTCTCTTTTCTACACTTCCATAACTCTCAACTGGATTCTTGCGGTTATTCCCACCTCTGCCATCTGCAGATGAACATATTCTAGATGCATCTCCGAATCTCAACTGTTCCCCACGGCCTTGGCAATCAACAAGCCAATCAGCAGACATGGGCTGGGTGTCCCAACCTCATGACGACGCTGCCACTGCCCAGGAGGCCGAGAGGCACAGAGAAACCGAGACGCAGCCGAGGACACGGGATCTGCACACAGGCAGAGGCCGTGAGTGGTCCCAGGAAACGAGAGAGACACGCCACGCGTCCGACCTCGACAAGAGATGCGTGCTCGCCAGAGCTGTCCTCCCCGGTCAGCTCTCCCGCCCGCCTCAGAAGTGCCTGCATCCCGCCTGCTCCTCGCGGCCAGTTCTTGGGCGACACCGTCGAACTGAGCGCTACTCACATCCACTGTCAGAGTCAGGCCTTCCTCTTCGATAAATCGTGTTCAACAGATCTGACTGTAACAGCCTACTATCCAATCCCCCAGGCTTCGCAGGCGGCTCAGTGATAAAGAACCCGCCTGCCAAGCAGGAGACGTGGGTTCAATCCCTGGGTCGGGAAGATGCCTTGGAGCAGGGCATGGCAACCCACTCCAGTATCTGCCTGGAGAATCCCACAGACAGAGGAGCCGGCAGGGCTACAGACCACGGGGTTGCAAAGAGTCGGACATGACTTAGTGGCTGGACAACGATAACCAAACCCCCCTAGACCGAATCTGTGGAAAACGTCTAAGAGTCTGAAATATGTCCAAGCATTGCCTCCTTAAAAATGCACTGAGCACAGACAAACTTATGGTGGTCAAAGGGGAAAGGGGTCAGTTAGAAGCTTGGGATTAGCAGGAATACCCTGTGTGCACGCGTGCTAAGTCGCTTCAGTCGTGTTCAACTCTTTGCAACCCTATGGACTGGAGCCCACCGGGCTACTCTGCTCCAGTATGGCAGACACGGCTTGAACGTGGTACTACGACACCTGGACATGCTGGAAACTTCCGCTGACCTTACCTATCCTCCACTCTAAGAAGAGAATTGCCAATTAAGTGTTAAGCCTTTTAAGGGTCATTTCTATAATCATTCCCCAACAAAACGACTCCGTAACATCATACATTTCATCGGAGATTTTTACATTAACAGCTTTTCACAGCAGCAAGATAACATGGGATGTGGCCTGCCCCTGTCTAGGGTGGGTGGCTAACACATCTTACCCAGAACTTTGACCTATATTTTCTTTCTAAAGGCACTCAATATTTTCCCACAGTCTTCATGTTTCTGATTCATTGGTCCCTAAGTCACAAATTAGATGGGTTTTGCCCAGGAAATCTGTAAAACTTTGGTCCCTGGAACAGGACTTAAATTCTGCCAAACAGCATAGGAGGAGGAGGTGAAGTCGCTCAGTTGTGTCCGACTCTTTGCGACCCCATGGACTGTAACCTATTAGGCTTCTCCATCCATGGGATTCTCCAGGCAAGAATACTGGAGTGGATAACTCTAGAGAAAAGGGCTCAGGGGCCGGCTGTGACCAGATCTCCTCCAGCTTCAAGAAGATGCTGATTCAGAGGACACCCGCCCTCCTCACTGGGGGCTATCCCCCGGGGTTTCCATACTGAGAATGGTGACATGACCCCCATACCCTCTGAGCTGGAAGCCCCCAGGGTGCGGCCCTGCTGGTTACAAAACCACCCCCTCCCGACCGCTGGCCTCAAGCCTCTCCACCCTGGGTCCCGCTGCCGTGCCATCCAGCAGCGCAAAGTAAGGCAGAGGACCACGGTCTTGCATCATCACTGTTGGGACACACGGCACTCTCGCTCAAGTGCCTGGGAGCCAGGAACACTGGAGAAACCCACTTGCTTTTTGATGTCCATTCCTACATCTGGTATTTCCTCATCTGATGCCTTTGTCCACCCTAAATCCAAGTTGTTTTCCCATAGCCAGCTTTGTGTAATTTCCAGGGCAGAGAGAAAAACCCAGCTAATTCATTTCCCACCCGAGAGATATTTCAAAATTTCTAATCTCTAAATAAATGGAATAATCCTGAATGTTTGCTAGTCTCGTGAATTCACTTTAGAGACACAAAATAAGTAACATCTCCTATAAGAAAATTTAGTTTTTTTTCTTCATTTTTTGTAAGTCTTTTAACAAAGTCGAATTTCTGAGGCTGGGCCATTTCTAAAACTGCCAAGAGAGACGTCTTTTAAAGTAATTTCTAGTTCAGCATGATCAAAGGCCAAAATTGCTTGTATTAATGCCATGCACAAGCTTTGAGGGTAGGAATACTTGTCTGCTTTTTGTTCCACATCCTGGGTGTACAATAAATATTACTTATGAGTAAATGTACAGATGAATGCCTTTAATTATACTGATACATGCAGAGTATGTATGGTACACAAGTCGCTAATATACATGTTTTGCTGTTTTTCAGTGGCTGAGTTGTGGCTGACTCTTTGTGACCCCATGGACCGTAGCCCTCCAGGCTCCTCTGTTCACGGAATTTTCCAGGCAAGAATACTGGAGTGGGTTGCCATTTCCTCCCCCAGGCGATCTTCCCGACCCAGGGATCAAACCCGGGTCTCCTGCAGGTGGACTCTTTACCACTGCACCCCCGGGAGCCCATGTGCATTATACATATATATATATAGGCTGTGCCAAGCGGCTTGCAAGACCTCAGTTCCCCAGCAAAGGATCGAACCAGCACGCCCAGCAGCGCGAGTCGAGGACCAGAAGAGTCCTAACCGGGGGACCACAGGGATTCCCTGCGTGCGCGTTTGCTGACCCAGAGTGACTGCTCAGCACTCACTTTCTGAATGCAATTCCAAATTATTCTGAATGTCATAAGCAAGATACTGAGCTCAGAACAGATTGATCCGTGTTCTGTGCTTAGGTTTTATTTTCACTAATGTGAAAAAAAAAAGGCACTTTGATTACAAATTTGGCTTCCAGCCTAAAACAGTGCCCAAAGTTATGTGTCTCAAATGTGTTTTCCAGTCAAGAAAAAAACACACATCTCTATAATATGTTAGTGAATGATAACCTCCATGAAAGAAGAGAAAAATCTAAGGCCAACGAGAAATAATTAAAAATGACTGATTATAGAAACTGTTTAAAGGTTTAAAAGCCTGAGTTCCAAGAATAAAGAAATAAAATTTCATTATTTCCAAGTACTTAGGAAAACACATTTTAACTATTACTAAGGCATCCAGAAGCTATTTGCTCAAAGCTGCTTTAACAAACTGATAAGAAGCATCTGCTGCTGAGTAATGTTTACACGCACAAGTATTTGTTAAAGAAGATAAGGGGTGAATGCGGGATGAACCGAGCAGATTGCAGCTCGCCCTGTGTGGTAAGGAGTGCGTCACCCCAGCTTATCAGCGACTGGGGCTGACGGGACCGCTCTGTGGACTCACCCGAAACCCACGGACCCAGGCGCTGACTACCCAAGCTGCAGAGTTTCTTTCCCACCACGAACCCATCTTCCTGCTTTGCAAGTTCATCTTAATTTTACAGGCCATTTCCTGACCAAAAATGACGAGTTATCTTAAACCACTAACCCCAAGAGGTCTATAATTTCCAGGAAGTGGATTTGGCCGCAAAAAGACAGAGAACAGAAATTCCTCGTTCAGGGGCCAAGCCTCGGAGGAGGTGGTGGGTAAGGCGGGCATGGCAAGAAGATGAAGTCACACCCAAGGGCTCCTGCCCACCCTGGAGTCCTGGCTTGGGCAGCCTCTAAGCAAACTCCAGGCCCACCATCAGCAGACGCGAAAGTGAGCATGGAGCCATAAAGATGGGAAAACGCGGATATACTGTGGATCAACGTCCCATCGCCAAGCCCCCTCCAGCATCCTAACACCCCACACGCCTGCATCGGGACCCTCCCACTGCCCAAACCCACCCCTCTCCCCCAGTGGCACCACAGGGCTGGAACTGCCAGCAGTAGCAACAACCAACAGGAAAAGGGGTCATCAGACTCGGAGGATAGCCACAGCGGCTCAGCATCGACTTGAGCACAAAGCGCTGCCCAGAAGAGCGTGGCTACAACTCACCTCCATCACGGGGCTGCCCCTGGGAGGGAGGAGAAGGGGTGAGGTCTGTGGTCCCCCGCACCCGCAGCATCGCCACTGCCCACCGGAGACGCGCGCCTCGGGCGAACCCACAGCCTGCTCAGCACCATAATGGACCTTGTCCATTCTAGGCAATCGTGATTATAACACCACCACCTTAATGCAAGCTTTAATGCAGGGATAGTGGGGACCTAAGTTTCACACAACTCCGTAATAACTCCATGACATTAAAGTTATATTCTTTAAAATAAAATGCAACTCAAAAAGTAAAGCTAATTAAGAAAAGGAGTTGTTTATATTTAAAAAATGACATTTTTAAAGCTGATGCTTTTGGCTGATAAGAGCGGACTTATTTGATGCTGATGCTGGGAAAGACAGAGGGCAGGAGGAGAAGTGGGTGGCAGAGGAGGAGATGCTTAAATAGCATCACTGACTCAACAGACACGAGTTTGAGCAAACTCCAGGAAATAGTGAAGGACAGGGAAGCCGGGCGTGCCGCAGTCCACAGGGTCACCAAGAGTCAGACTTGCCTTACCGACAGATTTTGGATGATGTGGAAATTAACGTTCTCATGCTCAAGAAAAAGTCACTGGTCGCATAAAAGGATAACTGGGTTTTAGAATACACTTTGATTGCTTTCCTTACTACAAAAATAATACACTTCTTAAAAATATTGTCAGAGATGCAATAAGCAAATTTGCCCTGATAAAAATATACATTAATACTATTTCTTTAACAGAAATGAAATAACACCATAATAGTTATCATTAGGCCCATCTGTAACATTCTGAAACAGGAAACCAGTACTGACGTTATACCCTCAAAAGTGCCCCATATGCTAAAGGAGGAGTGTTGGGGCATTTATTTTTCTGAAGTGAAGACCTAGGCTACCACGCGTCTCCATTCTGCTGAAAGTTATTCGTGACGTTATTTCGTGCATTTAGGAAATACTCATTTGATTTTTATTCTTTACGCTGCACTGTTTCAGCCTGCGGTCCTTAGATATGAGCAGCAATAATATTCGATATCTTCCAGGTCCTCTAGGCCTGTGTGTGGGAGCTAGGAAAAGCTTGAGAAAATAGCTTTGGAAACTGAGTTACAAATAAAAATCCTTGACTTTTGTTCTTCACAAAGGAACATGCTCCTTTTTAAAGCAGAGACTCAATACAAATATTATAACCATTTCAATTTAATTTCACTTCAAATACAGGAATACTGCCCCGACACAGTCCACGGAGCTGGACAACACTTACTGAGTCAGTCCAGCTCCGTCCGAAGGGCTCTACCAGTGGGTGTCCCAGTCCTGGGAAATTTGATGAAATGGGAACACTGCCCTCTCCCAGGGCACAGCCAGCCTCTCTCGCTATTAGCTGAGTAAGAAAGAGAGGCCCACAGCCGACAAGAATCGAGTAATAAACACCAGGAATTCCAAAACTCCGCACAGAATCTTGACTCCAGGAGCAGCAGAAAATGAGAAGGCTGGAGAAACACCCTTCACCAGCAAGAGAACCCGCAGATGTGCGTGGAATACGTTGCCCTAATACCTGATGTGGACGCCTGCCATCTGCCCTTCCCTGGACCACCAGTCAGGCAAGCTTTAAAACTCAGATGACAAAAAACGCTCTCAGAGTGTGCTGACTAAGAAACAAACCTAGCAAATAGGACTATTACTAAAGCACGGAATAAACTATTTACACAGAGTCCAGCCTCGTGCACATTCCCAAGCCGTGTTTAGTCTGTGCTGGAATATCTACTCCAAAGGCCCAATTGAGAGGAAACACCTTCTTTGGCATTGCTTTCCTTCTGTTGCCTAACTCTACCACAGGGGTCAGCAACACAACGCAATTTCTGGCAGCCAGCCCTCACTGCGTGCCGGCATCTCCCGGGGTCCAGGGTGAAAGGCAGCCGGGAACACTGGCCCCAATACAAGTAACTCAAGGCTCCCCCAAGCATCAGGCACGCCCTAGACGGTGCAGGCATTTCTCAAAGGAGCTCTGTTCTCCAGCACCTCAATCTCAATCTCATCAAGGGTGTGGTTCCATCACACACCAGGCAACACGGTACCAGCCACACGGCCGTGATAACAACTAACGTGTTTTCAGGGCTTAGTGGCTTCACACACACACACGACCTCTCTGAGGTTTTAAAGGTGTCTGCAGATACTTCTGTGTTGTCTTCATTTGATGGATCAGGGACCCCAGGCTCAAAGAGATTACACTGCTCCACGAGACACAGATAAATCCTTCGTGACAACGACCCATGCTGCAGGCTGGGGAGTGTGAGGAGCAAAGCCAGATAAATTCATGAATCCATATTGCAAAGAGTATACAAAAGCAAGCCAAAACAAAAACAGCAGCAAGATACTACTACACATCCATGCAAGGGGCCAAAATCCAGAACAGTGACAACGCCAAATGCTGGCAAGGACGAAGAGCCACAGGAACGCTCACTCCCTGATGGTGAGATTCAAACCAGCACAGCCACGCTGGAAGGCAGCATGCTGGCGTCTTCCGAAACGAAACCTACTCTCACCAAGTGGCCCAGCAATCCCGCACTTGGGTAACTGCCCGAAAGAGCGGAGAACTTAGGTCCACACGAACACCTGCACACAGATGCTTACAGAATCTTTACCCAAAACGGCTGAAACGTGGAAGCAGACCAGAGTGCCTCTCGTAGACGAGAGGATAGCCTGTGGTCCACGCAGACGATGGAGTATTAGGCAATGCGAGCCATCAAGTCAGGAGGACGTGGAGGAAAGTTTTAAGCGCGTAAGAAAAAGCTGAAGAAGCCCATCTGAAAAGTCTACGTAATGTAATGATGCCAGCCAAATGAAAAGACAAAAGCACAGAGACGGTAAAACGATCAGCAGCTGCCGGGGTCTGAGGAGAGAAGGGGGTGAACTATCAGAGCACGGAAGACTTCGGTTGCTGTGGCTGTTTAGTCACTAGGCACCCACCAGCTCCTTCTGACCCCGTGGACTGTAGCCCGCCAGGCTCCGCTGTCCGTGGGATTCTCAGGCAGGAGTACTGGAGTGGGTTGCCATTTCCTTCTCCAGGGGATCTTTCTGACCCAGGGATCGACCCCTCGTCTCCTGTCTCCGGCCCTGGTAGGAGGGTTCTTTACCACTGAACCACCTGGGAAGGCCAGGAGGCTTTTCCAGCAGTGGGAACACTCTGCACAACGCTGCAACGGGGGCCACGTGCCTTTACCCATCCGTGCAGACCCCCAGGAGACACGCGGTGAGTGAGCCCTGAGGTCCGCCGCAGACCCGGGCGACGATCCTGCATCAGGGCAGGTGCATCAGCTGGGACCTAACCTGCCACCTGGGGAGGGACAGCGATCCTGGGGGACACTGTGCTTGTGGGTCAGAGAGGGTGTGCAGGGAACTCTGACCTTCCTCTCCGTTCTGCTTCGAACCCAAGATGCCTGTAAGCAATCAAGTCTTCATTAAAAAACAGACAGACCAAAAGCCACCCAGCCGAAGAGGCAGGGGACCTTTGGTCAGACAGCAGGTAGCCGCTGTGGGATGGCGAGCAGAGGAATCACGTGGTCATGAGGGATCTCTGAAGCCTCAGGATGCCGGGAGGAATGTGCTGGAGAGAAGACAGGCGGGAAGGAGGGCAGGAGCCAGGAGGGGCAAGCCTGCCCAGGCGTGGGTCCTGGAAGGGCCAGCCCAGGGGACCCGGAGGAGCGGACGGCAGGGGGAGGGGGAGAGCAAGTGCCCAAGGACACAAGGTCAGAGAGGAGGGTCTCCAACGAGGCCACGGTCCCTGAGCCGAGCGTCAGGAAACATCGGGGCGTCACTGACCAGCACAGGCGAGTGGAGGAGAGCGGTCAGTCTGCGTAAAGGGTGGCAGCTCGGTTTTCATCATGTTGGTTAAGTCTGTGATCAAAGCTTTGGGGAGAGCCCCCAGAGAAGGAAATGGCAGCCCACTCCAGTGTTCTTGCCTGGAGAATCCCCTGGACAGAGGAGCCTGGCGGGCCACAGTGCACGGGGTCACAGATGGTGGGACACAACTGGGCGCGTGGCACAGGCATTGTGTTAAGGCAGGACAGCGGAGGTGAGATGGTCAAGAGAGTGTGGGCACCAGCCTGGGGCTCCAGGGGAAGGTCTGGGGTCGCCCTCACGCAATGCCGAGGGATCACGGGAGTGGGGAGGGTGGAGAGAACCAGAAGCCGGCTGGAGCCCACCTCTGCAGTCCACCCGGCCAGACGGGTCTGGAAGACGAAGAACAGAGAGGCAGAGAAACAGAAGGACCCCAGGCAGACAGATGTCAGGGAACTAAGGCCAGGAGGACAATGGCGGGAAACAGCGGACGGAAGCGGTCCCCGAGGGCCGATCAGAAAGGCTCCTCCAGAGCCACCGAGGGTGGTGAGCGCCTCGGGACAAACTGACAGCGAGGCATTTTCTGTTTTACACCCGCTTTCATTGTGTGCACCAGAGTGGGTGGGATACGTCTTCTGTTCTAGAGTTCACGTTTTTTTAGCGGTTGTTTAATAATAGCAGGAAGCGCAACGCTCTGATGATATTATTTTAGGCATTCTATTGTTGTATTTGCTTACCGGAGCCCCGGTACTCAGAACACCCCATCTGCTTGGGAGACGTTTTCAGGAGGCCAACACTCGTCCAGCTGAGGAAACCATCCTAAGAGCAAACAGTGCCTCACCCAAGCAAGGGTTGTAAACTACTCACTGATAGACACCCCCCTCCAATTCTTAAAGGATTCGTTTCAGATGATGTGGGCATCACTCGTGGGCTCAATTTTTCTGCAAAAGCTCTACCAGTTCTTAACTAGATAACCAAACTTGTTCAGGGACGACCATCCTTACTAGTTCCAAGAAACCTGCAGACAGTCTTGTTAATGAATAACGCAGGGTTTGAGAATCCCCTCACGGCCTTGCCCCACTGAGGGGAGGTTTTCCAGCTCAGCTCCTACGGCACTCATGTCCGCGATCGGTCATCCGTGCTGCAACTCTGCAAACATCCCAACCCATCTGCGACCTCTGGAGAGGGCCCCGGTCTGGTGTGAGCGGGGGTCTTATCACAGCCCTCCAAGAGCTGGGCCATCGGTGCGTCTCCACCCCTCCCAGGGGAACGTCTGGACATCATGACTGTGAGTCACGGAAGCAGCGGTATCCTGGTGTCTCAGAGAAGGAAACCCTCAAGGTCATCTTTCAGCGCAAAGACAGCCTGATGGGTGAAAGGGCTGGGGAAGGGCTGTCCAACCTTCTGAGTGTGATGCACACGCGATTCACAGGGAAATGAGAAGCCGGGTCTACGGTTCGCATTCCTCCCCCAGATTCAGAAGTGGGATGTCCTCCCGGAATTTCCCCTGACTTTCCCAGAGCTGGGTCAGGTGCTCCTACGGCCCTGGCTTTGCCCTGACTGTAGCATTTGCCAGCCTGGTAGTACTGGCCTGTTTCTTTCTCTCTATTTCTCAGGAGACCACAGCCCTCCTGGCCGGGGAGGGCAGGTTCTACTCTCTGAAGCACAGCCAATGCCCAGTGGAGGGTGTGGCCTGAAGCCACACTGGGGCACACGTGTGGGATGAAGGCAGGATCCTGGGCCAGAGGGCAGATCTGCCAGGGAAACTGAGGCAGGGGGTTACCGAGTCTTCGGAAATCATCTGCTTAATGAAAGCAGACCACAACATTTAGGGCCCTCAGGTCCTTAGGTCGTGTGTGTGTGTGTGTGTGTGTGTGTGTGTGTGTGCCTACACCATTAACACACGCGTGTGTGTTACTCAGTCAGTTGTGTCTGACTCTCAGGGACTCCATGGACTGTAGCCGGCCAGGCTCCTCTGTTCATGGGATTTCCCAGACAAGAATACCGGAGTGGGTTGACATTCCCTTGTCCAGGGCATCTTCCCAATCCAGGGATCGAGCCCTGGTCTCCCATAGGTGGATTCTTTACCATCTGAGCCACCAGGGAAGCATTAACACACACACTCATAATTCTGTGAGTGTGCATTCACACACAAGGGTTGCACACTTTTCTCCTGGTTGGTACAGGAGGCAGCCCAGGTGTGAAGAGAGTGATAGTTTAGACTCTGTCCTCACCAAGCCCCCTCCAGGGACTGACTTCATGGTGCTGTCTCGGGAACTAAGTCAGAAATCAGCCTCCTCATTTAACTGGCATCCCCAGCAGGACGTGGGCCACACTCACATGGGAGTTCTGCCTCCCTTCGCCCAAGTTCTAGGTCATTCAGTCCCAGAAGAGTGACTAATGGTCTAGAGATGCCAGCACCCTAGGCGGGCATCACCACGCTTTGGGGGAAGTTCACATGTCTGATCCTGAGAAGTAATCTGTCAAGAAGCATCACACAGACCAGTCGGAAAGGGGGCGAAGGAAGGAAGGATTTGTTCAGCTCCTGACTGCATGACTCAGAACAGAGGACCCTCAGTCACTTTATGGGCAGACTTTCCTCCTGGGCCTGTATCGTATTCCTCCATTGTTGCCCAAGAAAGAAAAGTTAGGGAGGAGTGTGGCGATGAGAAAAAAAAAAATCCTGACTTAGGAAACCTGCCCACTAGTAAACGAACAGTATGGCCAGAGCACATAGGATCCAACATAAAACCAAACACCTTTCTTGTGCGTAATAATAACAGCAAGGGCAGCCTGTGCCTGACACACAGTAGGTGCCTGTGCCTGACACACAGTAGGTGGTGTTTGTGTGTACCAGTGTAGGTAACACAGGTTCAGATACTCCAGGGAAGCAGACAATCCAAGAATCAATTGTATTGGCTTCTGAATTAGGATCTGGTCTATGGGCAGCATCTTATCATTAGAAATGCATTTTTAAATGATATTTTGCTCAGATCAATATGGAAATTATTCAACTATTAGGAAACTATTCAACAGTTGATTTTGGAAGGAGGTAAGTTTAAAAGATTAAAAAAAAGTTGCTGATGGCATGAAAAGTGAGACCAATTTTAAAATTAGCCAGATATTATTTTTAAAAGGATTTTCTCATACAGAGATAAGCCATTTGCATATTAATACATTTTCTCTCTCTTGGTTAAACCAGGAAAAAAAATATGGCAAACTGATAAGACCCATGAAGTTAACTGGTGATCAGAGGGTGTCCAGCTGCCAGATGTCTTAAAACATAAGATGTGAGGGATAAAGCAAAACCAGGACAGAAACATGCACTTGGGCTTTAAGAAAAACTCAAGGAAAGTAAAATAATCCCAAACCCAACAGTAACGAGTTTGGTTTCCCACTCACTGAGTGGCTCCTGCTTCACACCGGAGGCTGGTTAAAAAGCCGGCTCTCACGGTGGGCTTGGCTTTGCTAATATCATCAATAGGAAAACTGAAGTGTAAACACAGCTTCATATTCCAAACAGAGAACTTCTCTCATTTCCCTGCCACCTCTCCTTGGAAGTGTGAAATCTTTGCGTCAGAAGCTCTAGACCCAAATAAAGAGTTCAAGAGCTGCCTCTGTTGGAAGTATTTTGTCATCATGACCAGAGAGTGTTTCAATAACCGACTAGGGTGCTGGCGGGCCTCTGGGCTGCAAGAAAAAAATCTGAAGCTAACGTCGTTCCCTACCCAATGACAGCAGCCAGCCAAAAGCCAGACTCAGTTCCAAGGTATGTATGCCTATTGTCAGTTCATTCCGGCAAGTAACAGGTCATCATTTATATATAATCAAGTCAGTGAGCTTCATTCTTCCTTAAGAGAAGGAAAAAAAAAAAAAAACCTGAGAGCAAAATTATGTGAAACAGTTACAGAGTAAGTGGGAAATGCCAAAAGCAGTAACATCATTTTTAAATAGCTGGGGGGTAGGGGGGAGCAAAATGCGTTTAGAAGCCACACCTTCCTGGGGTTCTGTCTGCAAGTCTGTGAGGAGCAGCTTGAGGTCTCGGGGGAAGGAAAAACAAGTAAAGAACAGCAGCCCGTCAGGGATCGTCCAAAGCTGGACGCCTCCCCTCTTGCAAGCCTCAGTCCCAGATCCTTTCTGGGCAAACACACAGCCCGCGGAAAGGAAAACTAGCAAAACAATCTCTGCACAGAACAATAGATGGAGTTTCGTTTTGGTTTCACACTCAGATATAACGTGGTTATATATATATATATTTTTTTGCGCTATATTAATAAAACTCATAGAGTGGAGTTTGGAAGCGTTTGAAAGCTGCAGGACAGAAAGGCCCGCCGCTGCTCCTTAGCGTGCTTCGGCGACAGCAAAGTCGTGGGAAAGCGAGAAGACAGCTGTTTCCAGGCAAAGGGCCCAGGACTGTTCAGCATCAGCCACCAGAGTCTCCAAAGCTCCAGAGAAACACGCCCAGAGCGACGCCGGGCACATGTGTGGGGCTCCGAACAGCACGGGGCGCGCGTGTCCACCCCTCCCGCCCCGGCCCCCTCGGGCGCCCGGCGCAGGTGAGGGCGCCCGGCGGCCAGGCGAGCCCGAGGTGTGAGTTCAAGTCCCGCCGACTCCCGGGTACCCTCACGCCGCGCGGGGCGCACCAAGCTCTGCTCCCTCGCTCCCCTCACTCGCCCCTACCCAGCCCACAACAAAGGCGGCTCCCTAAGGCGTGCGCCATCGCATCCGCCGCCGCCGCCGCCCGCCGCGCGCCCCGCGCTCGCCTACCCGGCGGAGCTCCGAGGGCAGACGCGCGGGCCCGAGGCCGGCCCCGGAGGGCGATCGCGCCGCTCCTGCCGCCCGCGGCGCTGCCGGAGGGCGGATGCGCGCGGACCGCCGCCGTGAAGCCAGGCCCGAGGTGAGAGCAGCCCCGACACGCCGCGACCCGTGCCGCCCGGAGCGGGCAGGGGAGAAGCGATGGGGCGGCCGCTGCGGAGCGGCCCCAACCCGTGCCTGGGCGGGCAGGCTCCCCTCTCCCCGGCGGGGTCGCGGGGCGGCTCTCGGTCCACCCCCCGCTTTCCCCCGTCTTGCGATCGGAGGCGGGCGGCGAGGATGCCCCCTCCCCAGCCAGGCTAAGCCCTCTTTGTCTCGCCTTCCAGGCTCATAGGGACCGATCGGAGCCCGGAGGGGCCGGACTGAAAGCATGGACCGAGAGCTGCGCGCCGCGGCGCGCCCTGCCCTACGGCGGTAAGCGACTTTCTGCCCGGGCCCTGGGTCCCGCGCGCGCGTCCTTTTAGGAACTGCCACGCCGGGGCCACGCACTCACGGCGCTCTTCCTCTCCCACCCAGGTGGCTGCTGCTGGGGGCCGTGACCGTGGGGCTGCTGGCCCAGAGCGTCCTGGCGGTAATGACACGCCGCGACCCGTGCCGCCCGGAGCGGGCAGGGGAGAGGCGATGGGGCGGCCGCTGCGGAGCGGCCCCAACCCGTGCCTGGGCGGGCAGGCTCCCCTCTCCCCGGCGGGGTCGCGGGGCGGCTCTCGGTCCACCCCCCGCTTTCCCCCGTCTTGCGATCGGAGGCGGGCGGCGAGGATGCCCCCTCCCCAGCCAGGCTAAGCCCTCTTTGTCTCGCCTTCCAGGCTCATAGGGACCGATCGGAGCCCGGAGGGGCCGGACTGAAAGCATGGACCGAGAGCTGCGCGCCGCGGCGCGCCCTGCCCTACGGCGGTAAGCGACTTTCTGCCCGGGCCCTGGGTCCCGCGCGCGCGTCCTTTTAGGAACTGCCACGCCGGGGCCACGCACTCACGGCGCTCTTCCTCTCCCACCCAGGTGGCTGCTGCTGGGGGCCGTGACCGTGGGGCTGCTGGCCCAGAGCGTCCTGGCGGTAAGTCCTGCCTCTCCTTATGGGCTGACTGGCGGGCCGGAGAGAATCTTGGCTCTTGGGTCACTGTCTTGGCACTTGGTTGGGTCACCGAGTAGCCTTGCCAGAAGGCAGCTGTGCGTGCTCACCTGAGCGTGGGTCTGTGTGTCTGTGTGTGTGTGTATACACGCGCGCCCGCGCCCCTTGTGTGCTTGTGTGTCCTGGGCAGCCGGGACCAAGCCCAGGCTTTGAGAAAGTTCGCCTTCCCCGAGGACTCTGGTTTGCCTTCCCTTGGGTTCCCCTTCAATCCTGTGCGTTACCAGCGTCGACTCATCCTTGGGAACCAATAATTAAAAACATGACCCGCCGCATCCTTTCCCCTCGTTTGAGTAAAGCCCGTCGTTAGAAGCAAAGCTAGGCCTTAGAGTCTCTAGGCAGTCAGACACGTGGTTTCCAGGCGCCAGGCTTGGGAGGAGAACGGCCTGTGTGGCATCAGAAACTGGAGTGGGGTCCTGCCCTAGATAGAGTGTTCTTGGCCTTTTGAATGAGGGGCTCTGAGGCCGGGGCGGGGCCAGGAGGACCTGGGACTTGGGACTCCTGGAAACTGAGAGAGGTAACAGTGGCAGGAAGTACCGTCTTCTTGCAAGATGCGTCCTGGCCAGGGACTAGCAGAGGTGGGGCGCTTAAGGCTCCCACCAGGGACCCTGTTTCCCGAGTGCCTGCCCCCAGCCCTGCCTTTGGAAATGACTCTGTGAGCAGCGTTCCGGTGCCGTGGTTGCGCTGCGGGACGTGGTGCACTGCCGCCCCGCCTCGGGAGCTGCTTCCCTTGAGCTCTGTGTGGTGTGGCTGGGTTGTCGCAGGGCTGCTGGTTGCTTTCAGTTGAGGACCCAGATGTTTAAGGTGGGACTGAAAATCAAGGAGACTTACCGGGGCCCTGGATTCCCCTCTCCTCCTCTGTCTGCTGGAATATCGGGGCACCTGGTGTCCGGGGGGCTCCCCTGAGCTGCCCCGCCCCCGGCATCCCCACTCTGGGTAGTAGAGAGCTGTGTTCGTGGCTTGGTTTGAATTCTGTTATTTCCACATTTTTCTGTCCTCATGTGACACAACCGAGGATTTTTGCAGGCTAAGAGCGAGGAAGCGCTGTCCAGCCAGGGGAGGAACCCGGAGCCTCACCTTCCTGCCGTCTTCTCCTCCAGGTCAGGGCCCAGACTGGGAGTCAGAAGAGAACTCCGTAGACTTTGACCAGAGGGTTCCAGGCCGGTTTTCTTCCAGCTCAGGCTGTGTCTCGTTCCTTTCCACATGTCCCAGATTTAAGATCAGAGACTAGATATTTGAACCAGCCCATCGACCCTTATGAATCCTCACGCACATATGACATGCAAGACTTGGCTCAGAGCTGGGAGTGGGGACGATACACACACGCGCACACGTGCACACACACACACACACGCACATGCTCAGAGAAGGAGCAGGTGGCCCCTGCAAAGGAGACCCTGTCCCGCCTGGCGTGCACTGCTCTGCTCTCTCTCCCACACCGCTTTGTCCTCTGTAACCACTTTCGTAAACAGGAGCGTTTTCCTTCCAGAGGATGATGAGAATCTTACGTGGGACTGAGCCTAAAATTGGCAGAAAGGGCTGTGTGTCAGAAGTGTGTGTGTGTGTGTGTGTGTGTGCACGACCCCACGGACTGCAACCCACCAGGCTTGTCTGTCTGTGAGCTTCTCCAGGCAAGAATCTTGGAGTGGGTTGCCATTCCCTTCTCCAAGGGATCTTCCCAGAGACGGAACCCGCGTGGCAGGCAGGTTCTTTAGTGCTGGCAACAGGTGGGAAGCACCCAGGTCAGAAGCCCTGGGAACGAAAGGCAGCTCTGCCCTGATCTCCTCAGTCCTGAGCCGGGTTCCCTCATTCTTAGCAGGAAGAGGACGTCCCCCAGCTTGCGGGATGCAGCACCTCTGTGCCTTGCCCTAACGCCCCTGAGACGCTGCAAACCCATCTCAGTCTCTGCCGCCTGGCCCTGCGGCGGGACCCAGAGGGTTTATTGCCTAGCAGTGCTTCTCAGAGGACAGTCCTTAGACCCTTACCTGCGCCCGGAAAGGCTGGTTAAAGATTCAGAACTCTGGTCCACATCTCAGATCTCCTGATCAGACTTTCTGGGGTGGAGCCTGGGCGTCTGCATTCCCACTTGGTGCTAAAGTTTAGGAGCCACTGTGTTAGAGTATTGGGTTGGAACACATTGGAGTCCTTTGCAGGTTTATTTCATTTCCCTTTGCTTTAGACTCTGAAAAACAGATACTTCTGGGTCATTTTACTAGAGACACATCGCTACATATTATTCAACAGGCATGGCGTTTGTTATATTCAACAATAGACTTTCCACTTAACTATCTTCTTATTGACTACTGGCTTTAATTACTGTTACTCTTGCAATAGTGCCTTAATCCTTAACTGTATTTATTAAAAATCCTTTCCCCCTTGTGCCTAGTCCAGTTCCTGCCCAGCTTCTGTCCGCCACACTCAAGAATCCTGTTTCTTTGCCCATTTGTGCCAGAGTCTTCCTAGGGGTAGGTCAGTTAGTAAAACTGGCTGCTGATCCTAACTTGAAGAGTTGTGTAGCCGAAGCAGCTGAAAATGGCTAGCAGAGGGGATGGCTAATTATTTACTGAATACTTGCTATGAGCAGATCTGTGTACCTTAATCCATCTGAGCCTCAGAAAAGCACAGCTACCTGAGTAGGTAACTCTTATGATCCCCATTTTGCAGATTAGAGGCACAGAGTGTTTAAGCACACCTTGCCCACGGTGTCTCTCTGTAAGCAGCGGGTGTGAACTCAGGTGCCTCCCCACAGCTCGATTTCCCGGGATCAGACTGTAAGTCAGCTACTGAGTTTCAGCAGTTGGGTCTCTTGGCCGTGGTTTCCTTGCTCTGAACGGACACAAGCCGAATAAAGCCCACCGGCTGATTTCCGTGAAGGGGAGTCGCTCCCGCCTCCTCTGCTGCTCTGCTCTGAACCGCAGGAGCCCAGAGCAAGGGAGAGGCCACTCAGCCTGGAGTCCAGCGGGAGGAAAGGCCGCGGTCCCACAGCAGCCTGCGCTCGGGGCCCAGAGGGGACACACGCGCCCTGGGGGGGCAGCCCTCTGTCGCCATTCCTGCAACTGCCCGGCCTGCGGGCGGGGCCGGGGCGTGGGTGCCCGGCAGGCGGCCAGGCCTCAGTGACCGCCAGCCCTGACTTTGAAGATGGGTTGCCTGGGCTCATGAGCCCCCACAGATCACTGTTGCCTCTTATCTCCAGAGATGGGATGGCAGCCTTACAGATCTAAGAGGGCAGTCCTGTGCGGTTCTAGGGGTGGAGGGGAGAATTCCAGAGAACAAAGACCTTCCTGGAGATCAAACATGCTGCGGGCTGGGCTGACCTCCTGACCCCAGCCGGGACCTTAGATTCTCCAGGTATCAGGGACCAGCTAGGAGAGCCGGACACACAGGCGCTGTGTGGCCCCAGGAAGTGCTGGGCTCCAGACCGCCTGCCCACCAGCTTGGATTTCCAGGCGCCTCCCAGGGCTCCAGGCTCTGGAAAATTCTCTGGGTGCTCCTGCACACTGCCACGCCTTTCCCTCCCTTCAAGGAAAGAAGAGAAAGAGAAGGAGTCTGTTCTTCAGGTTCTCTCTTCTTCCAATCAGCTTATCGATAAGTTATGGCAAGTGGCCGGCGCGCTTTCCCCACGCTCGCCTCCTGGAGAGCAGGGCTTTCCGAGAGTTCCCTGGAGCTCCAGTCCTATTGTTCAAAGCCCGAGTCCCTCCGAAGAAGGGAAATATCACAAGGTCCCTCCTCTGTTAATGGAAAATCAAGCAAATTCTCAGCTCTCTGGTGCGCTCTTAGAGCACTCCTCTCTGCGTGGCTTGTCTGACTGCTGCAGTTGATAATGTGAGAGAGTTGTCACGGCATCCCAGAGCAGACACAGGTACAAGGGGGTCCGAGGGCCCCTGGCTTCCCCACTGCCCGTGGGCACACCTAGAGCCGGAGATGGGGGGGGGGGCAGGGAAAGTGGAATTCAAGTGAAAAGTTATAGAACAGAACACAAGGCCTGGTCTGTCTTCCTGAGGAGAGGGTAAAAGAACAGTAGGTGGCCAGCTTCAATTAGATGATAGAGAAAACGCTAGCAGAAGATAGCCGTAACCCTTTTCAATGGCGATGATGTAATGAAGATCTCAGCACGTGGAAGGTGGTGGTTTTGGACTGTCTGGTACTTTCAATCTGAAAAAGAGCTAAGAACCCTTGATTAGAGGACTTTAGAGGAGGCTGTGAAGTCAACTTCCCGCCGCACCTGGTGGCCTCATCGCCCACATGGAAGGCGGTGGGTGAGTGGTGGGCCCAGGCCTCGGCTGGTTCCGTGCAGGAGTCGGTGGCCTTCGAGGCCAGGGACTACACAGCAGAGTTTGGGGGGCGACCAAGCTCCACCCGGGCGTGGCTCCTGACGGGCTGGGTGACCCCAAAGCCCAGTCACTGAACATTGCCAGGAGGGGCTGGTGTCTGCGCTGGGATGCTTCTGGGGGTCAGTCACCCTGGCAGTCGGAGAGTCAGAGCTGAGGACGGGGATCCCCTGGCTGTCCCAGGCCCATCCCCAGGCTGGACGCTTGCACTTCCCAGCTTAACTTGGTTTCCTTGCTCTGAACGGACACAAGCCGAATAAAGCCCACCGGCTGATTTCCGGGAAGGGGAGTCGCTCCCGCCTCCTCTGCTGCTCTGCTCTGAACCGCAGGAGCCCAGAGCAAGGGAGAGGCCACTCAGCCTGGAGTCCAGCGGGAGGAAAGGCCGCGGTCCCACAGCAGCCTGCGCTCGGGGCCCAGAGGGGACACACGCGCCCTGGGGGGGCAGCCCTCTGTCGCCATTCCTGCAACTGCCCGGCCTGCGGGCGGGGCCGGGGCGTGGGTGCCCGGCAGGCGGCCAGGCCTCAGTGACCGCCAGCCCTGACTTTGAAGATGGGTTGCCTGGGCTCATGAGCCCCCACAGATCACTGTTGCCTCTTATCTCCAGAGATGGGATGGCAGCCTTACAGATCTAAGAGGGCAGTCCTGTGCGGTTCTAGGGGTGGAGGGGAGAATTCCAGAGAACAAAGACCTTCCTGGAGATCAAACATGCTGCGGGCTGGGCTGACCTCCTGACCCCAGCTGGGACCTTAGATTCTCCAGGTATCAGGGACCAGCTAGGAGAGCCGGACACACAGGCGCTGTGTGGCCCCAGGAAGTGCTGGGCTCCAGACCGCCTGCCCACCAGCTTGGATTTCCAGGTGCCTCCCAGGGCTCCAGGCTCTGGAAAATTCTCTGGGTGCTCCTGCACACTGCCACGCCTTTCCCTCCCTTCAAGGAAAGAAGAGAAAGAGAAGGAGTCTGTTCTTCAGGTTCTCTCT
The DNA here is from genome assembly GCA_006410635.1 of Cephalophus harveyi. Classification (NCBI taxonomy): domain Eukaryota; kingdom Metazoa; phylum Chordata; class Mammalia; order Artiodactyla; family Bovidae; genus Cephalophus; species Cephalophus harveyi. The sequence goes on along the minus strand of SJYT01017262.1, from coordinate 478,966 downwards.
TCTTCCAATCAGCTTATCGATAAGTTATGGCAAGTGGCCGGCGCGCTTTCCCCACGCTCGCCTCCTGGAGAGCAGGGCTTTCCGAGAGTTCCCTGGAGCTCCAGTCCTATTGTTCAAAGCCCGAGTCCCTCCGAAGAAGGGAAATATCACAAGGTCCCTCCTCTGTTAATGGAAAATCAAGCAAATTCTCAGCTCTCTGGTGCGCTCTTAGAGCACTCCTCTCTGCGTGGCTTGTCTGACTGCTGCAGTTGATAATGTGAGAGAGTTGTCACGGCATCCCAGAGCAGACACAGGTACAAGGGGGTCCGAGGGCCCCTGGCTTCCCCACTGCCCGTGGGCACACCTAGAGCCGGAGATGGGGGGGGGGGGCAGGGAAAGTGGAATTCAAGTGAAAAGTTATAGAACAGAACACAAGGCCTGGTCTGTCTTCCTGAGGAGAGGGTAAAAGAACAGTAGGTGGCCAGCTTCAATTAGATGATAGAGAAAACGCTAGCAGAAGATAGCCGTAACCCTTTTCAATGGCGATGATGTAATGAAGATCTCAGCACGTGGAAGGTGGTGGTTTTGGACTGTCTGGTACTTTCAATCTGAAAAAGAGCTAAGAACCCTTGATTAGAGGACTTTAGAGGAGGCTGTGAAGTCAACTTCCCGCCGCACCTGGTGGCCTCATCGCCCACATGGAAGGCGGTGGGTGAGTGGTGGGCCCAGGCCTCGGCTGGTTCCGTGCAGGAGTCGGTGGCCTTCGAGGCCAGGGACTACACAGCAGAGTTTGGGGGGCGACCAAGCTCCACCCGGGCGTGGCTCCTGACGGGATGGGTGACCCCAAAGCCCAGTCACTGAACATTGCCAGGAGGGGCTGGTGTCTGCGCTGGGATGCTTCTGGGGGTCAGTCACCCTGGCAGTCGGAGAGTCAGAGCTGAGGACGGGGATCCCCTGGCTGTCCCAGGCCCATCCCCAGGCTGGACGCTTGCACTTCCCAGCTTAACCCCAGGAAAGGGAGTGCTGTTACAGGCAGGCATCTGGGCTGCTGCCGAGTTGACTGTAATATGCTGCTCGCGGCTGCTTATCTGCGGCCGAGGGGGGAGCGTGGGTGAATGATACCTGATTAGCTGCGGTGAGAGGACTGGTAGGTTATCTGTGGTCACCTCCTGGCCCCGCCCTGGTGGCTGCTCCCACCCTTAATGAGACTCTCCAGGGACAAGCCTGAATGACTCACTCACGCCGGTTTCATCACCTCCCCAGGGGTCTGTGACTTTTTTCCCTTTTCTGATTATCTATGAAAGAGGATTAGGCAGAGATCCCCTGGAGGAGGGCGTGGCAAGCCACTCCGGTGTCCTTGCCTAGAGAATCTCATGGACAGAGGAGCCTGGTGGGGCCACAGCTCATAGGGTCGCAAAGAGTTGGCCCCAAGTGAAGCGGGTTGGCTCACACCCGCACGAAAGAGGACTAGAAGGTGTCTAACCTTAGGGGGCCTTCCTGGGTTTCTTCAGCCCTGTGCATGTGGTCAGGGAGGGAATTCCAAAGGACAGGCCTGCAGCCCCGCCACACCCCCTGGACCCCAAGCCCTCGGGCGCCTGGACCAGTCTCCCTGTTGGAGTCTCCTATCCCTGCCCCACCCCGTACTGGGTGTTCTGTTCGGACGTGACCCACCGTCCTCCCCGAGGCAGCCTCTGAAGCCAGGGGTCTTGTCAGGACAATGCTCCTCTCTGCGCAGTGTGGGACTCTGGATCAGATCTCGGAAGAGACAGAGGACACTGGTGGAAAACTGGGGCAATGCTGCTAGTCTGTGATTTGGCGAATGCACTCGTGTTAATCTCTAGTCTTGACACAAATGGCTGAAGTTATGTAAGACGTTGACATGACATCCTTGTATCTGGGTGAAGGGTTGAATGGGGACTCCAAGCTCTCTTTGCAACTTTTTGGCCAGTAGTATTCATTTCAAAGTAAAATCCTGTGGACATGAGTTTGCACAGGCTCTGGGAAATGGTGATGGACAGGGGAGCCTGGCTTGCTGCAGTCCAGGGGGTGGCAAAGAGCTGGGCATGACTGAGCGACTGAACGGGCTGACTGAGAAGTCACGAACCACTCACTCCAAGCGTGCCTCGTCCAGACAGACAGGTGCGCGGCGGGTGCAGAGGCAGCTCGTGTGCCCCAGGGGCCAGCGAGAGGGAAGCGTGCCCCTGCGCTGCGCCGTGACAGAGAAAGCAAACAGAAGGCCCTTCTGTGTCTTTGGAAATCTAGCAGAGTGGCCCCTGCGGGGCAAGGGCTTTGGGCCCCCCAGCGGGTGGAGCTCTTTAACAGGAAGGGGCGGAAAGGCGTCTTCGTGGAGTTTCCGCAGCTCGGCTTCTCCAAGGGGCCTCAGGGCTGGGCTACAGTGGCCTCCCTCTTCTCGCCCGTCTGGCGGGGGGAGGCGGGGGGGTGCGCGGGGAACGTGGTTGCAGGGGTGTTTGCTGAGTTCGGGATGGCACAGCGGGTTTGCAGGACAGTGTCATTTCCAGGGGGGCTTCCCATGCTCACACCTCTGGCTCACCAGCTTGTCAGGCCGGCGTCCCCAGGGGCTGTACAGGAAAGAAGAGCCCCACGCCCACCCCCTTGCATGTCTAGGACACTCGGTGGACAGCAGCGATGCAGGTCCAGCGTCCCCGAGGCCCCCTCCACACAGGCTCCCTGCATGGCTGAGGAATTCGGAGCAGTCGTTACGTGACCACAGCTGCTACTCAGTCACGGGCCAGGAGCAAGGATGGCCAGTGGCCAGCGGCGGTCACCTCTCACTTCGCCCCTGTCACCACCCCCAGGAGCAGAGCAGCCCTAGCCAGCTCTGTGTTGAAGCTTTTGCCACACCCTGTCTCTCCCCACAGCAGCCTGAAGCCCCCGCGACGTGAAGGGCACCCTGCCCCGGCCAGTCGGAGGCCCCTTCTAGTGTATGTCAGAATCCCGCGTCCAGCCGGAGCATCTGTCCCTTGGAAATGACCTTTTCCAGAGTCTAATTAAAGTGCCCCCCGCCCAAATTTCCATTAGGGAGCCAGGATTTTAAATCATCGTCCATAACCTCTTAGACATTCAGCCTTTGTCTTGACTCACATAGCTACCTCCACTGGAGTGACAGACACCGCAGCCCAAGGCGCTGGGCTCCCAGCATCTTTCCTCCAGGTCTGATTCACCTGGCATCGTACAAGCCAGGGCCTGAAACCTGGTCGGCACCCAGTGAAGGGTCCGTTCCGGACATGAGTGAAGGGACGGCGAGTTGAAAGTACTGAAACAGACCTATCGGATGAGAAACACACTCACAGGGCAGCGAGGGAAGGTTAGATCAAAGTACAGTTGTTCTCCATGTGGATTTTTCCCCCAATTAAATGCTGCCCCTCGCCGGCTGAAGCTAGCTGTTCATGCTGATAAAGGAACCGCTGATCTGTCTGTGAAAGATTTGCATTTTTTCCGAGGGATTGTTTCGGCCCCACCCCTAAAATTCCTATTCTGTTGCTTTTGCCCAGGTCAGTGATCTCCCATGTGGGAATTACGGAAGAATTTGTGTTGTTGGATTATACAGGCCGATTTTCTGGTACCTGGTGGGAATTACATAATGCTGTGTTTTTCTGCGCGCCGAGCACTTCTGGGTGTGTGTCTGTCTTTGTGCGGTGGTGTGGGCCCCGTGAGCAGAGAGAAGGGCTTGTGCTCGGGGACAGGCTCAAAGGCACGTGCTCCCTGGGTGCCTCCCCGCTCTGGCTTGTCCATTAGGAAAAAAGAAAGCTGACGAGCAACTGCTGGGCAGAAATTGCAGACTGATGGAAGGAGGGATGCGGGTGACAGGCCCACAGCCCTCCCTGCCTCTGCTCCCACCCTGTCCCTGCCTCCTGTTTGGAAGAAAGGGGGAATCCCCCACGAGGGTCTCTGTGGACTCCTCCGAGATCAACTTATGACAGAGGAGTTCCTAAGGAAGCTTCCAGCATTCCAGAACCCCAGGGGCAGCTAAAATCTCCCACGGGAGGAACACAGCAGTTTGGTGCCAGAGACGGATCCCAGCCCACAGTTCTGATCAGCCCGCCTCACAGGTGTGCAGACTAAGGCACACAGGTTAGGGCACTTACCAAGGGCAATAAGGAGTGTAGCCCAGGACTGGCTGGTTCCCTGGCCCTGCTCTCACCTGGTGCTGGGCCAGCAGATCTGAGCCACAGGGATGTGTGTGCACACTCGAAATACGCAAAATGTTGGATATGTAAGAGGCACATACGTATGTTACCTGTGTACGTTGTCATCTACATGGGATATAGGTAGACGATTATAGGTAGAGAGATGACTGATAGAGATAGAAACACGCAAAATGTTGGGTTTGTAAAATGCACATATGTATGTTCAGAGAAGGCAATGACACCCCACTCCAGCACTCTTGCCTGGAAAATCCCATGGACGGAGGAGCCTGGTGGGCTGCAGTCCATGGGGTCGCAAAGAGTCAGACACGACTGAAGCGACTTAGCAGGAGCAGCAGCAGCATATGTACATGCATGCATTGTTATCTACATGGAACATAAGTGATCTGTTAGAAGAGTCGGACACGGCTGAAGCGACTTACCAGCAGCAGCAGCAGCATATGTACATGCATGCATTGTTATCTACATGGAACATAAGTGACCTGTTAGTCGCTCAGTCGTGTCTGACTCTTCGCGACCCTATGGACTGGTACTCGCCAGACTCCTGTGTCCATGGGATTCTCCAGGCAAGAATAGTGGAGTGGGTTGCCGTTTCCTTCTCCAGATTTGGAATATAGAGAGATGGTAAGTGATTATAGGTATATAGATGATTGGCAGAGATGGAAAGATAGACACACGGATGATAGATGAATTGACAGATGGACAGGTAGATAGATAGCGGATGGACAGATGGGCCTCCCTGCTGGCTCAGATGGAAAAGAATCTGCCTGCAATGCAGGAGACCCGGGTTCAATCCTTGGGTCAGGAAGATCCCCTTTCTAAGGGAATGGCTACCCTCTTTAGTATTCTTTCATGGAGAATTCCATGGACAGAGGAGCCTGGTGGGCTGTGGTCCTTGGGGTCTCAAAGGGTCGGACATGACTGAGCAACTAACCCATGTAGAGATGGATAGATAGACATGGAAATGAGAGGGAGAAATAAAGAACATAGAACACTCACTCTCAAACACACACACACGGCCCTTGGAGGACTCCCCAGGCGGGAGGAGAATGACTGTCTGTAGACGGCGTCAGGCAGACCTCTAGGGAGCACCTTTCTGGGGTCCCTCTGCAGAGGACTGACGTGCGTGTGTGATGACCAGCAGCTTGTGAACGCTGAGAACAGAGGCTAGAAAGGCTGCGAGAGGAGAGCCCCTTGGAGGAGGACACGGAGCGGGCGGGGGAGCCGCGCGGGACAGAGTCCCCAAACCCTCCTTCTCCAGGTCCTTTTCAAAATCCCAAGCAGTGGAAATGAGTGTACTGCAGCCATGCAAGGGCGGGGCCGTGCAAACACAGCATCCTCTCAGAGCAGATGGAGAGCCTGTTGGAAAACTGGGAGTCCTGACATGGAGAGAGATTTACTGAAACCCCAGGGGATTAAGAGACCCTCCTAAATTATCGTGGCTGTGCAGGGGCCCCCGGACAGCAGCGGCCTGATGCCAGACTGCATTTTTCCTGGGCCGGTGCCAGGCTCCCTGCAGGGGGTCTGCTTCGCCACCGTGTCTCTGTGCTGTTTTTCACTGGAGTTCCCACGCACCTACATGTAGACAGGCGTGGTCTGTTAAAGAGCATTGCAGCATCTGGGTTGGAGTCCCATGACCAGAAAAGGTCACTTTTCCTTTCTCTGTCTCCTTTTCTTTGTATTAATATAAAACAGGAACGTTGATACCTATGTCACAAGTCATGGCGAGATCATTTACGACCTGACTCTACTAGGAATAATGTCCACTCACAAGCCGTGTGCATCGGTCCTTCGTGGGCTTGGGTCCGGGTCCCCGAGAACAGGCCGAGAGCGGTGGAAGGGGGGTTTCTGAGTATGTGCACGTGTGTGTGTGTATGCACACACATGCATTTGGGTAGGTGTTTCCAACTGTCTGACGGAATTGGTTTGTTAGACATGCTACCTGGAGTGTCCACAGGGAGCGGGCAGCCCACAGAGGCCCCGCTTCCGAGGGGAGGAGAGCCACTGTGGGCTCACTGCCGCAGCACACGTGCCCTGCGCGTGGCCCGGGGGGGCGGAGGACAGGAGCGTCCCTGCCCAGACGGGCACCCGGGACACTGAGACCCTGCCTGGGGGGAGCAGCTGACAGGCCAGGAGCCTGAGCTGGGCCCCTAGACCCCACTGCATGTGCATCCACTTGGTGGATGGGTGCCGGGGTGTCTTCCCGAAGCCTCTGGAAGGCTGTATTTTCCAAGTTTGAAAAGCACCCGCCAAGCGAAGAGTGTTAATTTTAATTAAAGTGAGGTCAAGGTGTGACTAAGTTATTTCCAGAACAAATGGAAAGACTTACAGAGAACATGCTCAAAGAGTTCTGAGATCCAAGTATCAGTTAACAAAGCAGGAAAACTCTCGAGGCCTTGGCTTGGCACCGTGGCACAGAAGACACACCCAGGGCCTCAGGAGAGGATGTGGTCCTCTAAGGGGCAGAGGCCGCCCCCAGCCTTCGCCTACAGGCGTCAGCAGGGCTGGCTCACGCCGTGGTCCCACGGTCAGGTGAGCTGGACACCCACCCACCCGTTTCCTCCGGAGCGCCCAGGTGAGTGCGGCCAGTCGGGGCCTCAGACAGGAAGAGTCCGGCGAGAAGTCCCAGAGGGACGGTCACCCCCATCCTTTTCTTCCTTACTTGGTCATGGTCCTAACTGTCAGAACCATCCAAATACGGGCCTGAGACTCTCTCCTTTCCCGTCTGAAAGCCACCTTCCTTTCCTACCAGCCCCCACCGGCTTTGCCGGCTTCCCTCCCGGCCCCACCCTCCTCTCCAAGACAATCTTAGCTCAGACAGGATTTCCTTCATCTTAGTCATCAGCTTTTACGGCCCAGCCTCCCCTTCCCGATGCAAAACAAGGAATGTTCACAGCAAGCAGCCTGAGATGATTTGTATACCCTATGCCAGTGTGTGTGGCTATCAGTTTTTATGTTTGTTTATCAACATCAAAATGTCAGAGACTTGAAAAGGAAATGCGCCTGTGCTCATGAAGCCACATGGGGCGGGGATCTGGGGGCTGTCTGCCTTGGCTTTTGTGAAACTGCAAAAGAGCAAACACGTTCAGTTTCCTCCCAGTTCTAAAATGCTGCACAGTTTAAAACCACAGTGACAATTTTGGCAAAAACCACCCGTGTTTGAAGTGATGGTAGGGAACAGGTCTGGTTCCCACCGTCACAGAGGAACAGGCCTGCCCGGGAGCTTGAGATGGCGCAGTCCTTCCAGGCCTTAAAGGCTTTCCTGCGGCTTCCAGGGAGAAAGTAGCCTTCACAGTCTATCAAGTGATTTTCTGAGGAGCCAGAAACCCTCAGTTACAGCAACAGAAATACGGTTGTCAGATCTGTTCTTGATTAAAACGGAAGCTCAGCCATCGGCCAGTCGCAGACCCAGGCGCTGGGGCCTGAGGCACAGCCTGGTGTATGAGGTCCAAGGCCCCTCTGGCCACTGGTGACCCGGTCCCTGGACCTGGCTCTGCCTTGTGGTTGGATTGGCACCGCATTTGAGCCCTTGAGCTGTGATTGGTCCGTGAGCCTGAGCTCCTGCCCTATGATTCGCGGGGGAGCCTGAGCTCCTGAGCTGTGATTGGTGGATGACGCCCCTGAACTGTGATTGGTGGGTGGGTCGAGCTCCTGCACTGTGATTGGCGAGGAATTTCTTTGCTTTTCAATGGGAGTGGTTTGTTATCTAGAAATTGGAATGTTATGTTCTAGCAATAAATGAATGACTTTACTCCAGAGAGGGAAGGAAGTAAGGTTAGTCATGCTCACTCTGGATTTTTTTTAAGACCCAAAATTCCTTAATTAGGAAGTAAAAGCAGTTCAGACGCGCCTTGATTCCTGTCTAGAAGTTCCAGAATAGGGAATGTCTGTCTGCACCGCAGTGATGCTTCAAATTTAGAAAGGCTTGTTCCGCAAGCAGAGTCAAACCTGGGCCATCCGTTCTGTGTGCATTAAAGCGAGAGCAAAGCCAGCGCAGTGTCCCAAAAGAAAGGAAATTTATTTAAGAGCTGTTATACATCTGTGCGGTGCTTCCCAGGTGGCGCAGTGGTGAAGAACCCGTCTGCAGTGCGGGAGACGCAGGTTCCATCCCTGGGTCGGGAAGGTCCCCTGGAGGAGGGCATGGCAACCCACTCCAGTGTTCTTGCCTGGAGAATCCCATGGACTGAGGAGGCTGGCAGGTACAGTCCATGGGGTTGAAAAGATTCAGACACGACTGAGTCTCTGAACATACACAGACACACACATCCATACCTACGTTTCATCCAGCTGTAGAATTGTCTGTCTCCTTTTTACAGTTCCTTTGACAAAATCTTGATCCTCCTAGTTCTTGAGTGAGGACAGAAGACTAAGGCTATTTATTCTGCGAACATTTTTGCCTTCGTGTTGGTTTTTCTTCCTCGTTGGGTTTAATTAACTAAAGCCTCTAAGGGTAAACATAGGAAAAAGGCAGGCTCCATGAGGTGTTTTTTGTTTTTTTAACTCCTCACATTGAAAAGTTGTCTTAGCTCTTCATTCTTGCTAAGCATTTCATATGTTAAAAATTAGATAAATTTCCCAAAAATAAACAAAACCTGGACACGTGATTCATACATCACATACACTACACATGTAGTGTTTGTAAGCTAAACTCTTGTAAATGGTCTCATTAGTGAGACCACAGGCCTCTTGTGTGTCTGTCTAGTGCAAACCTATGCTGCTTGTCTACTTTTTTAGAACTGTGATAAAAACACACATGACATGAAATTTACCATCTTAACCATTTTCAAGTGTGCCATTCAGAAGCGTTGAGAGCATTTAGATTGTTGAGCAATCTGCCTGATTTCCAGAACTTTCTTCATCATCCCGAAGCGAAGCTCTGTCCCATCGAGCAGGAGCTCCCTCCTGCCTCCCCTCACTCAGCCCCGGTCAGCTCTCGTCTCTCTTTCTCTGAGTTTGCTTGTCTTGGGCACCTTGTGTTGGTAGAGTCATAGAATATTTGTCTTTTTGTGTCTGGCTGACCTCATTTAACATAACGTCTGGACGGTTCAAACATGCTGTCGCCTGTGTCAGAATTTCCTTCCTTTTTGAAGCTGAATAATATTCCCTTCCTTTTCTAAGGCATTGTTTTACCGTCCAGTTCTGCTGTGTTGGCTGGTGGGTTTCGGTGGTTCGTGTCAAGTTTAGAAGAAGCACGTGGGCCCAGTGGCCACACAGCTTCTGTGCTTGGGTCTCAGACGGGTCTTCCCCCTTCTGCACGGCTCGGTGTGTCCCTCTGGAAGCGGGTCTTGGTTTCCGGACCGTGTTGATCACTCCCGGATAGAGTGAGTCCTGCGGGCTCCCTGTCTCTGGCACGCTGAGCCCAAGCTCTGTGCCCCCACTGTGGGTCTCTCGCCTTGAGAGACGCGACAAGGGTGTGGGTCCAGTGAAAACCCGAGGCTGATCCCCGGGAATTCTGGGGTGGAGTTTGAGGGCCTCTGGCCACATCACTGTTTAGGAGCCCAAAGACAGCCTCGTCTGAGGCTCGCTGGCTGCTCGGATTGTCTCCTCTGCACTCTCTGGGTGGGACCGGTCAGGAGGCTGTGACCCAGCACCCAGAGGAAGGGGTGGTCCCAGAAGCAGCCACCTGCTGGGGACCATATCGCGTATTGGCACTAGGTGCCCCTGGGTTGCCTGGCACCCATTTTGCTGTGGCTTTTTTTTCTTCTTGCACGTAGTGGTGTTGACCATGTCTCTCTAATACTCACTGCTCTGAAATGACAAGTCGCAGGGTTTACACCAGTGAGGGTCAGGGAAGCAGAGGGGAAGTCAGAGGGACCGAGGCCCAGACAAAAACGTGGCTTTACCTGCCTCCTCTGAGCC